>NDXB01018286.1:32726-65468 GCA_002631895.1 Agapornis roseicollis
GCCCCATCCCTGGCAGTGCTCAAGGTTGGACACAGGGGCTTGGAGCAGCCTGGTCTGGTGGAAGGGGTCCCTGCCCATGGCAGGGAGTTGGAACTGGATGGGCTTTAAGGTCCCTTCCAGCCCAAACCATTCTATGATTCTATGAAATTCACAAGCTGATGTGCAGTCTGACATTGTTGAATGCTAAGATAAATGTCTTGTGGTAAGCAAAAGCCTCCCAAAGTGGGTCGGATGTCTGGGAGTGCTGGGCAGGCAGACCCTGTACAAGGTTCCTTGACAACCTTAGCCGAAGGGAACAAAGCTGTTATGGCTGTAGAGGTTGTGAATTGCAAGAACATGAGTGCTAATCTGCTTCCAGTGGTCATAGTCTGAAAGGGAGAATTCAGGCTTCCATTACTAGTCACCTCCATCACTGTGTGCCAGTGAATGTAAATTCTCTCTCCCACACTGAACTGAACCAGCTTATTTCTGCCTGAAGAAATCCCATGTAGAGCATCTAAGCAAGAGCACAGCAGCCAGAAATTAGCTTCCTGCTCAGTGTGTTCTGTCCCCTGAGTAAAGCAACTCCTTTTGTCAGACTGCATTTACTTTTGCTGCCAAGCTCATCTGAAAAGAGAGGGCTCAAAAAAAGGGCTTTGAAACCATGTGATGGCCACTGTCTGTGGAAGATTTTGCTCTAGGCAGGCCTCAGAGAGGAGCAGTCATACTGGGGGAAGATGAGGAAACTAAAGAAGCCCAACCCTCTGAGCAAAGCCTGCCTGAAAGCATTGAACAGAGCCAGTTAATTCCCTGATAAAAAGAAAGTTCTGCATCAAACTAGATGGGCCATCACTCCAGACGTGGGATGGGTTAATGATTTCCAAGTGAAAGGACAGCTTGTCCCACTGACCAGGATTTGCTGGGAACTCCCTTTATAGAAACAGAAACATGTATTCTGAATTCCGCTTGCTTGGCCTCCATGAGCTGTGTGAGAAGCCCTCCTGGGACACACAGATAAATTTATACCCTCTTTGTGGATGACAATAAATGACAAGGACACCGTTATTTTAAGATCTCAGAAGACAGCGTATGATTAGCTTCAAGGGTTAAATCTTACCAGGGTAAACACCAAATAATAGAGTGCAGTTGTAGGCAGGAGGAACAGCAGGATTGTGAACAGCAAAGTGCCAATAAATAACTAGGAAAAAAAGAAGAAACACAATTGTTAGACAGCAATGGCAAAATAATATAAAAGAGAAATAGAAGAATAGGAAATGGAGGAAAGGAAAGTTTGCAAGGCTCCTTCACATGGTTTTTTCCTCCCTGCTGTTACCTTAGAATCATAGAATAGTTCGGGTTGGAAAGGACCTTAACATCATCCAGTTCCAACCCCCCTGCCATAAACAGGGACACCTCACACTAAACCATGGCACCCAAGGCTCTGTTCAGTCTGGTCTTAATACCCCCAGGGGTGGAGCATTCACAGCCTCCCTGGCCAACCCATTCCAGTGCCTCAGCACCCTCACAGCAAAGAATTTCTTCCTTAGATCCAATCTAAACCTCCCCTGTTTCAGTTTGAACCCGTTCCCCCTTGTCCTGTCACTACAGTCCCTAATGAAGAGCCCCTCCCCAGCATCGTTATGGCTCCATCAGATACTGGAAGGCTGCTCTGAGGTCTCCACGCAGCCTTCTCTTCCCCAGGCTGAACAGCCCCAACTTTCCCAGCCTGTCTTTGTATGGGAGATGCTCCAGTCCCTGCTCATCCTCGTGGCCTTCTCTGGGAGGAGAATATTTTCTGTACTATTTCTCTCCCTGTGCCTTTTTAGAAGGCTCGCTATTATAGGAGCATGTTTGGAAAGATAAATAAGCTGGATCCTGATTTTTTCCTTTACACACAATACTCAAGGTTTCCTATTTCAGGCCAGCTTCCTTAGGAAAGAAGACTTAAATTTGTCCCCTCCCTATCCCATGAGCTTTAGAGCCATTGCTCAGTTTTTACCAGACAAGTGTGTAAGGGTACAAAGAAGTAGAAATTTGGCAGGGTATTTTGGGGGGGAACTGAGATGTATTTTTGTTCCTCCTTGTTTTAATACCTGGTGAAAAGCTGACAAAATTTGGTTGCTAAATACTGTCAGCAGCAGGAGTTCTGCCTCTTTCAATGACGAATATTGGGAGAGAGAAAAAAGCTGGAGCTAGTGGGATGGGGAAGCAGCAGTTTGAAGATGAAAGAGAAAGATCCCTAGGAAAGCAGGTGTCATGAGCTCCACTGCCCACAGAAGGAGTTATTTTTACTCTGGGACAGCCCAGTTGGCATAAGTCTAGCTAATTCCAACTGGGAGGAATGCAGATTTATGACAAAGAGGGATCTGACTCTTCAGTTTTCAGTCACCTCTGGAGAACAGAGACGGCAGGAACACAGGGCACTGCAAACAAACACATCATGCTCCTGGTATATTGGAAAAGAAAATGACCTAGAGAGCCATGCCACGGAGGTGGATCAACCTCCAGGGTTCACAATGTAACCAAAAATAGATCCCAACCCAATCCGTTCCCTTCCCAGCAGTTGTTCCTCCTTTCTCTGTCACTGCACTACAGTTTATTAGCATTTCCAGAAGTCCTTTAAGGTCTCCTTTGAATATCAATTCCCAGCCAGGACAACGACATCATTCCCACTGGCCTACAGAGCAACAGGATGAAGCCTGAAGTGCCAAACAAATTCTCCTCAAAGAACTCAGGGAGCAAGCACTGACGCAAGCTGTGTTCCTGACACAGTCTGGCTTTTCATCACCAAAGAGACAAAAAGCCAGCTCCTCCACTGTGGTGTGAGAAGGCTGAATGGGGCAAGAAGCTCTGGCACTGGAAGTTACCAACTCTTATAGTATTATTTGAGTGATGTTTGCAACTGCTGGCATGGAGCAATTGAGGATTTGCTGAACTCTTACTTGACATTTCAGAAATTAAACAGAGCTCACAGCATTTGGCAAAATCCTACCTCTGCTGCTCAAGTGGGAATGTGTGGGCCTGGCTCCAGCACAACGTGAATGGAATGGGGCCTCTGAGCAGACACACTGGCACATCTGTTACTGTGGCAACACTGCTGGGCTCCACTTGGACACTGCTCCCTCCAAAGAAACCATCCCCTGCTCCCAAGCTGTGAGCACCTGCAGCACCACAGCTCACCAGGGTGCCTGAAGATGCTCAGCACTTGCTGGAATTAGGCCCTGTGAACGGGCAGGGCTTGCTGCAGAGCTGCAGAGCACAAGCATTTGGTTGAAGCTCTGCGTTCAGCTTTGGGACAACCACACAGGAGGAACACGGAGCTATTGGAGTGAGCCCAGAGGAGGCCATGGAGATGCTGCAAGGCGCTGGCACAGGGTGCCCAGAGAAGCTGTGGCTGCCTCATCCTTGGCAGTGTTCAAGGCCAGGTTGGACACTGGGGCTTGGAGCAACCTGGTCTGGTGAAAGGAGTGCCTGTGAACTGGATGAGCTTTAAGGTCCCTTCCAGCCCAAACCAGTCTGGGATCCTATGAAGATCCACAGATGCAGAGTGCTTGTTCTAGGCATCACAAAGCCTCCTGTGGCTCCTATCTCACCGTTAAATGAGTTAGGATAGGATTGTACTGCCCATGGGCAGCATCCTGCAGCAAGCCTGTGGTGCTGCAGCACTACCTGGTCCAAGTCGTAGGAGCAGGAATCCACCCGCTGCCGAAGGACGTTCCACTTCTTCCCACGGAACAAGCGCCAGAGCGATGACAGGCCATAAATCTTCAGGCAGTAGAGCCTGAGCAAAGAGAAGATGCTGAGCACCAATGCTGAGAGCTACTGCGCTTCCACACAAACCAGCTCTCATCACTGCACCCAATGCCCACCTGCTTACCAGCACTGCAGAACTTGGGGCAGTAAAAGAAATCATGCCAAGAATGATGCACATCAAATACTAACGGCTCAGTCAACTGTGTTTTGCTGCCCCTGGCAGGGGCAGAGCAGGCTACTGCAGACAGTTCTGGACCACTGGAGGGCAATGGCCATGACATGCCCCAGGCTGCAGCAAGGCTCTCCTCAGTGTGGCCACTACAAGCAGCAGCCACCACCAGCCCCATGCTACTGCCTCCCCACAGCAAAAGAAGCAGCTGCTTATTCCCCTGAGGTCACCTCTGTCTCTGCAGTTTAGGTCTGCCCTGTTCCCTTTGCTTCACACCCCTGCCACGGCAGGAGTGGTGAAGCTCTTACCCCACACTTGAGTCAACCCAACTCAATTTTGCATCCTCAGCACTAAGGACTGGAGCCCCTGCAACTTCTTTAGCAAACCACAGCTTCAAACGTCCTTAAGGGTGGGAAAAGATCAGCTAAATAATGCTCCAAGGGCTGGACAGCCTCTGCTCTGGAGACCAGCTGAGAACTTGGCTTGTTCAGCCTTGCAGAAGAGAAGGCTCAGCAGATCTTAGAGCAGCTCCCAGTGCCTAACGGGGGTACAAGAAACCTGGAAAGGGGCTTTGGACAAGGGCCTGTAGGGACAGGACAAGGGGGAATAGCTTTAATGTGACCGAGGGGAGACTGATGACCTTAAAGGTCTTTTCCAACCTGTTTGATTCCATGAATCTGTGGGGCAGAACAGAGCCTGAGCTATTAAAGCCACACTGGTTAACCTGGCTAGTTAAGGTACAGAGGCTGCTCAGATTTCAAGGCAGCATTGTGAAAGCAGAGGCAAGGAGTCTTATCCAAGAGCAGAATCTGGTTTGAGAAACACCAAATGCTTCAAGGAACTGGCAGGGTGCCCTCAGCCTGGCAGGTACCGCTCTGTGCACTAATCCCCAGGTGGGAGGGTGCACAGGACATCTCCAGGTTGCTGGTGCTCACCTGCCCCATGGCTCACACTCTCCCCACTCACCGTGACATGACAACAAGCAGTGTTCCTGCCTTAGCTCCTGCCCCACCTCCCCTGGCTGCCTGCACACACACGCCTGCCCTCCTTTCGCAATGTGCTTTGTTTCAGAAGGGGATTTCAGGCTTCATCAGCACCTGAACCAGCAAATCCTTCTGGCAGCTGCAGGAACACAAGGTGTTGTGGTGGCTGCGTTGGTGTGGGTGACTGCTGTCCACTCCTGGCTCTAAATAGCAGGCACCAGGCACAGCATAGGCAGGTTGGTGCAAGATAACAGACAGCTGCTTTGCACTTTAACAACCAGCTGAGGTGGGTGGACTGGCTCCCTGCTGCTCACAAGGGAAAAGCAATCAGCTGAGAAAATGCTTTCCCTATTTCCACTCTACAATTAGGAGCAGGCAATGACACCAAACCTGCCATCTCTGCTCCATAATGCAGAAAAGAGCCTCTGAAGCAAAGCAGGGGCAGGGACTTTGGGGCTTCTCCAGAAGAACAAGGCTTTGCCTTTGCCTCTCCTCTCCTCTCCTCCAGCTCCCCTGGAAACTACTGAGCAGGATGCAAGTGCTGTAAGGTTGACTCAAAGGGATGGGTGAGCTGTTTTCATGTCCTCTGCCTGGCACGTAGTTTCATTTTTCCAGGTCACTACCACAGCAAATAAATCTTTAAACATAGGAAGAACCGAAAGGTTGCTTGTACATCTGTGGCCACATCTCTGCATGCATAAAAGAATGCAATGAATTAATTGCTGGCTAAACTCTGAATTCAAGAGAACTGCACCAGGGGTGAATGCTCCACAAATTAAAGGCATGGCCTAAGTGTTCACAGAACCACAGATTGGTTTGGATTGGAAGCATTTCCATGGCCTCCCCTGGACTCCCTCAAACAGGTCCTTTGGTGGCACTTCTCTTCAAACAAGCCCAAGACACATCGGAGAGATCACCTCACCTGGCTCCATAGACATAGAAGCAGTAGATGTGGAAGGTCAGAAGTGCAATGATGTCGGAGAGGATGCAGAGAGCCACAGTCAGGCCCAGACAAGCCGAAAGACCCACATACCAGAGGATCATCTCAATGAATGGGGACATCAGGTGTATGTAGCCTAGTGAACATTGCAGAGTGTCAGTGTTTGACTGAGATAACTTCCTGTTAACATTCCCAAAAGACTCTTTACCCCCACCTCCCCCCACCCTAAAACATTGCTCCAGAAATTATAGCTACAAAACTGTGGAAGTAAAACTGGCAAACTCCTTTAGATCATAGCCACAGCTTCTCTGGGCCATCACCCTGTGCCAGCGCCTCAGCACCCTCATAGGGAACAGCTTCTGCCTCAGAGCTCAGCTCAGTCTCCCCTCTGGCAGGTTAAAGCTATTCCCCCTTGTCCTGTCACTACAGGCCCTTCTACAAAGCCCATCCCCATATTTCTTGTAGGTCCATCTTCTATTTAGGAAGGCCAGCAAAACCTCTCTTTCACCCCAGGTTCGTGTCCAGGGGAGCAGCTCTGTGAGGAAGGGGAGAATACGTTTAGCTTAAAAAGAGCTAAACAAAGGGAGTCACCTTGTTCCACATGTGATTTACTTTACTAGATTTGTGTTCAGGTTCCCAATTACATTTTTAACTGCACACATCAACCTTCCCTGCAACCATCCCTCTCCTTTTGCTGTTCCCACACAAGCCACCCCATATGGCTTTTGTCAAGTAAACCAGAGCGGAGGCACAGCCTCTTTCATCACTGAAGTGGAGCAAAGTCATAGAAACAAGACCATACTTGATTGATGAGCACTGTAAATCACTAAAATAACTAATAAGTACATGCCCATCATTATGTACTCCTTCATCAAGAGGCTTATCAAGGAGAACAGGGGTGTGTTATTTCAAGGAGGGACTTGAAATCAGAACACTGCACTAAGCTGAAGGCAGCACAAAGGTTAGTGTGTGCATCCTGGGAGCACACTTCTCATCCCAGTCCTATCAGCTGCCTCTTACATGGCAGAGACCACAAAAGCCTAAATAAGACTGAAAGCCTTCCCTTGGACACTCACCACTAACAGCACAGAGAAGCAAGCTCCGTTGTGAGGTGCACTTCTTGCAAAGCATCAATATAAGCACTTTACTTATTATGCATGACTTCCTTGTGTGGGAATCCAACCTTGGCTTGAGTTTCCACAGCAGGAAGACTCATAGACAAGTCTGTACTTGCAGTAGTGCCTTTTGATTCATTATCCACATCTAGGCAAACATTAAACACTCGGGAGGGAAGAGATGAAAAGAGAGGCTGAAAAGTTAAACAACTGCACTTACTTATCCAAAGATGGATGTGGTAAAGAAAGAAGCGTCCCAAAACCTGATCCAAAGCTCGGTTCATTTTCAGTCCAGCTGGAGCTCCCATTAGCCACTGAAGCAGGTCCTGGAGCTCTTCAGCTACGTGCTACAAACACATGGAAGGAATGCACCGAGATGAAAGACTGCTGCTGCACTGAACATGTCCAGTGCACTGCACATGCTGCCCCGTAAAGTGTGCTTATTACACCCTTCAAGCCAATGGGAATAAAAAGCCGAACAAGTACTTTACAGACAACTAGGTAAATCAGGAACGCACCTTTATTGCTTGTTTACTGGATCCAAATGTAACAGCAGTGAGGAAGCTGAACTGCTTAAACGGTCTCAGTGCTGGGAACATGAACCTAGTGTTAGTTTATTGCCATCTCTGGTAGGTGGCCAGTAGGATTTCTTGGCGTAATGAGAGCTGTTGATGTAGATGGCAAATGCTGGTGCACAAATCAAGTTCTTTAGAGAGTCAGCTGAAAAGCTAGAACTGAGCAGGTAACCAATGGGTCAGGCTGTCAGGGTTTTAAGAGTGAGAGGATGGCAGTGTACTCCTGGGCAAAAAAAAAAGTGGTTTTTTACAAACAAGTAGAACCCCAGACTGGTTTGGGTTGGAAGGGACCTTAAAGCTCATCCAGTTCCAACCCTTGCCTTAGGCAGGGACTCCTTCCACCAGACCAGCTTGCTCCAAGCCCCTGTGTTCAACCTGGCCTTGAGCACTGCCAGGGATGGGGCAGCCACAGCTTCTCTGGGCCATCACCCTGTGCCAGCGCCTCAGCACCCTCACAGGGAGAAGCTTCTGCCTCAGAGCTCAGCTCAGTCTCCCCTCTGTCAGGTTAAAGCCATNCCACAGCTTCGCCATCACCCTGTGCCAGCGCCTCAGCACCCTCACAGGGAACAGCTTCTGCCTCAGAGCTCAGCTCAGTCTGCCCTCTGTCAGGTTAAAGCCATTCCCCCTTGTTGTATCGTAAGCTCTATGTGTTTACAGCAGGGTAGAAAACACCATTATACAAATGTATTTAATATGTAAACAAACTTTCACAATACCCTGTTGTGTTCTGGGCAAGATTAACCATGCTATATAGCACTGCTCTTGCCTACTACTGCCTTGTCTCTTGATGGAGAGATACCCATGGCATCTCAGTAAGAACCCCTCTGAGTAACTGAGAAAAAGGCCTTATTCTCTTTGTAAACCTCCATCCCTCATTTGAGGATGAAAACAGCTCTTCCCCAGTTCGCTGTGGGTTTAGACTCACAATGTCTGGTGATTTCATCCAGGCCGAAGTATTTACTGATTCTATCTTTCCATCCCACTCCTCTGCTGGAGGTCCCCCTTGTAGTGAACAGGACAGAAGATGTGGTAGCTCCGTTCCTTGGTAGTTTGCACCTGACCCACTCACCTAAGCTAAAACCAGTGGCGAAGTCCATTGACCAGGCTGTGACTGAGTGGGAACCTCCAGCAAACAGCTGGGGAACATACCTGGGAGAAGTGCCCTCTGCCACTGTTGCACATGAACAGGGATTGCGAATAAAAGCTTCAGTCTCTGAAAACCCCACTTGTGCTGCTTTATAAATAGACTGGTTTTAATATTTAACATGTTGGACTGGTAACTTAGAAAAAGCATTTGGGGATTTTAATGAAATATTTAAACGCTTGAAAGCAGCAAGGCTGGGCTTCAGCACTGAGTACTTCTGGAGCTGCCAGTCCCATTGGTGCTACTGAATCCTGACAGGGACATAGCTCGGGAAGGTGCCCTGGCTTGCTCTTGTTTTGCAGGGCAAGGCACTTTGAAAGAGAGTCCAAAGGCATAGCCTTGCAGGCTGTTTTCCTGCCACATATTTTAGGACTGATCAGTTGCAATCAGAATCAGGAAAGGTGACCAGGAGCCCAGTTCTCCTGTTGCAGTCATGAACATGAAGCCAGTATCAAAAGATAAGATGCAGTGAACTGGAAGCGTTTCATAAAGCCCTGTAGGGACGTTACCAAACTGGAGACTAAAGCTAACGGATGAGAACACTGTGGAAATAATTTCTTTACTGTCATACTATTCTGTCTAGTCTCCATATGCAGAGGGTCTAATGCTGATGGGGCATGGATGGAAAAGGACAAAGTGCACTGCAAGTGGGATACAGGTAGGAATAGGAACATACTATGTCCAATTACCTCTACGCCCCAATAATACTCTTGGAGGCAGGATCTATGATAAATATTTAACTGTTTCAAAGAGATTCAGCTTAAGAAAGAGACATCAGCAAGGATAAAAGAGGTGAAGAAGGAAGAAAAGAAGACGGTTTATCACAGAATCCTAGAATCCCAGACTGGCTTGTGATTCTAAGGAAGGGACCTTAAAGCTCACCCAGTCCCAACCCCCTGCCACGGGCAGGGACCCCTTCCACCAGACCAGCTTGCTCCAAGTCCCTGTGTCCAACCTGGCCTTGAGCACTGCCAGGGATGGGGCAGCCACAGCTTCTCTGGGCCATCACCCTGTGCCAGCGCCTCAGCACCCTCACAGGGAACAGCTTCTGCCTCAGAGCTCAGCTCAGTCTCCCCTTGGCCAGGTTCAAGCCATTCCCCTTGTCCTGTCCCTACAAGCCCCTGTCCAAAGCCCCTCTCCAGAAGGGTATTTTTTTAATAAGCAGTTCTTTTGAAAACAGACAAATGTAGCACAAGGAATCAGATATGTTTGAAGGAGGACTGTCTTGTGGAAGGCAAACCCAAGGACAACCATTGGGAAGCCTGGTGGCATTGAGAGGAAGGAGGAGGATAGGAGTTGTGAGGGTACACATTTTCCATTCTTGGATTTGAAAGCCTGCTCCCAAATTCAGTCCTTCCTACTGCACACAGCCCTTTGCCAGTGACTCCCTAGGTGGTTCTGAATCACATCTGCCTCATTTACTGACAAAAGCAACTTGTTATTACAGTCAGCCCAGCACAGCTCATCAAGCTGTGAAAGTGGGAGCTGCGTTCAACGGTGTCTTGTGCATCAGCAACAATTGCTAAGTGCTGATTTGAGAACCATTGTACCAGGGGATGACGAATGCTGAAGTAGGGAACACAGCCTGATCCGCATGTCAGCAGGCTCAGCTTGTGACCCTGGCAGTTGTTGAGAGCCAAAATAACCTACCTGTATTTGCTTCCTTCCAGAGAGATGTCTGCCAGGAAAAAAAATGAGCACTGCATCCACTCCCCACACAGCTACCATTCCATTCTGCCCATGTTAAAATCAATCAAACCACTGAGGTTATACATTATAAAAGCTTAGTTTGTCAATACTAAAATCAATCAAGCCAATAAGGTTAAAATAAGGTTATGTATCATAACCTTATATAATAATCTTACAATATACATAATGTTCTATTTACTAACAGATACAGAGCTCTAAGGTCAATGCCAACATCAGATCTTGGGCATGTATCAAAAGCAGAATATGAAGGAGCATTAGGGATGGAAAAGCAACTCATTCCACACATAGGAATGTCTGTCTTACTGAATTTGGCAACACATAAACACTTGAGAGAGCCCAAGTGATGGGAATAATGCATACCAGATGGACACTCAGCAGCAAAGAGGAAACCTACTGCTGCATGGCTAGGGGGAGATTTTGCTGTCATCCTGTAAAAGAAGGGTGCTGGCTTGCACACCACATGCTGAAATCACTGGGATATTTTGGGATTACTCAGATCTGCATTTTTTTAAGGTTTGCACATAATGGATATAAATCAATGCCCACTAAAGGCAGTAAAAGGACTCCAAATGATTTTACGTCCACAGTCTTGAAAGAAAAAAAGTAAGGTTGGAAAGTTAGAAAAGTTGTAAGTGGCCTGAACTGATAAGCTTGGAGAAGCAGGAAGGCACCAACTGACAACCAGAGAGGAGTTAGCACTTCCAGGAAAAGAAGTAAACAGCTTCTGGAGATAGCAAGGGAATGAAGTCTGCATGTGCAGGAGACATGGTGGAAAGAACTAACACCATGATGTGGGAGCTGAGTGACAGATGAGCTAAATACCTGAAAAAGCAGCTCTCACAAGGAAGCCTGGCCAGGAGAGGTGCTGGCATTGGACACACCTTGAGCATGAAGAGCATCCATCTGCCAGAGACAGTGGGCAGATGGAACCCCTCCTGGAGCCACCTGTGCAAACAGGAACGTGGCCAAAAGCCACTTCCTCACAGACTTGTTAAGAAATCAAGATTTCTGAGAGCTGGACACTCACAGTAATCCCACAGGGAGAGCTCTAGAGAACTGAAAACTCCTCCTGCTGAGATATCTGTAAAGGAAAAGACTTGGGAATAAGACTCAGAAAAATGATTTTAGTGTATAGTTCAAATACAAGAGTATTGCAAGAATTGTGGTCCTTTCTACCCCACTACTGCTGCTGAATGCAGCAATCCTTGAAACATGCAATCTGTAGGAGTTTGAAAGTTAACAAAAGGAGCAATAATCGTGACCCGCAGCTGAGCTGGACACATACACACCTGTGAAAGCACAGCATGAATGAGAATTATCAGACCTACTTATGGCTTGTACAATTCAAAGGTTAAGACAAGCAGCTCATCATCAAGGGAAATGTGAGCTCTTCCCAAAACCAAAACCAAAAAATACAGCATAAATAGGAAAAATGAATTGCTGCTGGAATTCTCTAATCAGAATAAAATCCCTCCCAGTTATGAAGCTGGAGAAAGAACAAAGAGAGAACGTTGTCCAGCTGCTAGGAAGCAGCCAATGGAAAGATCCACTTTTGCTCCCAGAAATGAAAAGAAAGTGGGCAGAGAAAGGATTAGGTTGTGCAGCCACATGGCAGCACTCAACACTGGTTGCACAAGTATTCCCAAGACACAGAAGCTCTTAAAACAGAGCTGACTTCAGATTAGTGGTCTGGTGCCCACTGAAGCACATTATATGGTCCGTACTGCCACTAAACAGATATATTGGAGTACTGCACCTAAAAAGAACCACCAGAAAAGCAAGTGAGTGTGAGTCAGACTTGTTCTGCCTGAATTTATGCTGATGTGGAGGGATCTTAGTGGGCAAGAGGGGTTACGGTTGAGAAAATCACAGAACACAGCAAGTTTTCCTACTTCATCATCTGCACACCGGAACTCTGAGACAGGGTTTCATGTGTTTGTACCCCAGCTAGCTCTTGCCTTTGGATTTGCCCATAAAATTCCTTTCCATGAGCACTGCTACAGTGCCTATCAAGTTTGACTTTTCAGCAGTTTATCAGATTCAACACAGGTTACAGCTTTTTTCTACCCCCCAACACCCCAGATAGGAACAACTTGAGGACACTTCCTGTCGACTCCAGAATAAAAGTGTTCTGGCTCCATAAGCACCCAACCTGCAGCTGCAGATCTCTGGCCAAGTCCTAATTGTTACTTTAGGAGCTGGAGCAGCCCTGGTTAAACAGCTAATTACTATTCACTGCACATGCAAAGCAGGGCTGTGTTTATTTTCAGCAGCCCCAGAAGCCTTGATTTGAAGATTTTGCTGCTCTTGAGGAGATACAATTTGCATGACTTCAGACAGGATTCTCTCTGAAACCCTTGGGGTTAAGGCATTGCCTCCTGACCATTACCCCAGGCAGCAAGGGTTGGTCAGTACCCACAGCAGGTCAAAGAGAAATGGCTTTTGCCAGACTTACATCAGCCACAGGGATGAGAGTGTCAGCAAGGTGACCAATTCGGTTCTTTCTGTACAGCCAGGACATCAGCAGTATCCCCAGAGCCACATCAACCAGCAGAGAGACAAAGATGTTGGCTTTCCTGCATGCAGGATAAAGTTTGTTAGAGAAAAAGGAAGGAGCGTGTTTCATGCTTCAGTGACAATCGCTGGGTTCACTTACACAGCATCTTTGATATCCCAGGGACACCAGGACAACTCACTGAAGGGGTACACTATAGAAATCTTTTGACTTTCAGTGGTGTGCTGCTACTTCAGTGGCCAAGCACGGAGCCACTCATGATCTGCCACAAACCCTTTCTTAGTAAGGGGACCAAAGAGTGGGATTGAAGCTACAAAAAAGGATGTCACACAAAGTGCGTATATACATACACATGGGGGGCGATTTACCAATGCTAGGGCCACCAGCACTTGGAAGTATCCACATGGAGATCCAGTGGCTTTCCAATAGGTATACTTTAGTGGAATGAGTAGTTCATGTAATAAATAAGAGTTTCTGGGTACATGCATGTACACAGGAGGGTTCCTGAACTGCCCCTTTGCTGCTAAGTGGTTCTGAGTAACTTCCATACTGTGAGTTATTCAGGAAATCAGCCTAAACAATCACAGTTACTTCTGGCCTTCAAATCTGCTGATCTATTTTAAGTGTTCCCTGGGAGTCTATTACTGCAGGATCAGAGAACCCCACAGAACAAGCCTCACTGTGTAATGGCTGCAGGGCATTCAGTATCTGCCTCAGATCTCTGCCTCTCCCTGTTCTACTTGCTGTGCTGTGTTTGCTTTTTTTGTTACACTGACTTTGCTGCTGTGGTTGGAGCCTCTGCTCTGCAGTTACTGCAAGAAAAACTCCCAAAAAGAGTGGGTGGAACGGAGCAGCATTTAAACCTTCCTAATCTTATGGGAAGTGCCACTGAATACTGATGGCAGGTTTTTGGTTAACAGCAGCACATGTGAAAGCACTGAGCCTGTGGGAGTACCCATAGCAAAGAACTACACATGTGGTGCAGAATAAGCTTTCTGTGAGCAATATCCTGGCTGCCTTTCCCAGGCTAGGGAAAAAGGCATTTTTCTGGTATAATTAATGTAAACAGTCTGTAGAGTAAAGATCTGAAACTAGCAGGGACTAGAGCAAGGGAGGTGGCATGACCTGGTACAGTGAGGACTCTAGTGCTCTGTGGACACAGGATCCATGGTTTGGGCTCCCCAGAGGGGACAGGGCTAGAGCAAAGATGTGCATGGCTTTCTGTGTACTCCATACCTCATGAGTTGAGTTTGGGTTTGAGCCTTCTTGTTACTGCTGATGACCTGGAGGTGCTGGAGGCGATGTCCCAGCTGCTCACAAGTTGAGAGTTTGCTCCATAAGAAAGACAAAGGCCAAAACTTGAGCATCCTGCAGAAACAGCATGGGAATGTGCTTGCTGTTGCCACACAGCAGGCTGGTCAGCATGCAAACTCCATGCGATACATGCAGTGTGAAGTTAAGGTTGTGCAACCAGAGACAGTGTCAACACATTACCATTACAGAGTATCAGATGTTAACTGCTTTCTTAAAAGTTAACAGAATTAAGGCAGTTCATTCTTTCCAGACCAAGGCATCTAATGCAGACAACCCAGCCTCTCATTTCCATTGTGTAAACCCACATGCCTTGCTCTTCCAAGGAAGCCACAAGGCAATCCTGATTCCACCCTGTACTTCGGATACATCCCTGGGATCACACACTGCTCTGAGTCTCCAGGAGACTGGAGTCAAGGCAGTTGTGTGTACAGCACAACCACCCAACACCACGGCATAACTGCTGCACAAACCCCTATCTGGTGTGAGCTTGGTGTAACAAAAGCTGTGTTCCTCCTGCAGGTTCTGTTCCTTTTCCCCCTCTTCTTCCTTTTTTCCACTTGATCCTTTTATTTCTTTATTACTTCCAAATTCCTTTCTCAGGGTCTTCCCTTCTGCCTTCTCTCCCCTGCCTTGCTAGGGGTGACCAGCATTATGTATCCAACATAACTTAGCATTTAATTAGGCTTCAAAGTTAACATCCACATTAGGCTTGTAGGGGAGGAAACATTCACATGGTTCTCTTATTATGACTCAGAAGAAAAGTACTAAATGATGCTCCATTATGTTGGGGAGTTACTTTTATTACCACACAGCCTATAAAGAAAGCAATGATGGTGATTTGTCTAATGACACCTCTGGATCAGGCCGGGCAAGAAGGCACAGCAGTGGTACAGCAACACAAAGCACCATGTCGTTTGTGGGGAATAAATATGGATGGGGATGTAATTTGGATCACTTCTTTCCTGTACCCTGTGGTTGTTTCACTGTTTTCACAGTGTTCCACTTTCTTCTTATGGGTCCAGGAATCTCTGCTCACTTTTAGTCACTTTCTTCACCTCTCTTACTACTTTGGTATGTTCCAAATGCAGTTTACACTCATTCCAAATGCTAAAAGGTATTCCTCATATCCTGCTTTCCTTTGGAATTGGACAGCTGTTTGGCTCACGAGCACCCTAGCAAAGGGTGCATGCCTTCTGGAGGACCACCCTGGTGGCCAGCAGCACAGCGCCTTCAGGCCTGGCCAGGGCAAGACTTAGGATGGGCAAACGGGGGCTCTGGCTGCTCTTTATACAGTTATACCCAAATCCCAAGAGGTTGGCTCATTCTAAACTGGAGTTGCTGCCCCTTCCTCCCCACATACTCCTGAGGCCTTTCAACTGTCCTTCACGCAAGGTTTGTCACCATAAAACCAACCAGAGTGCTAAGTGCCCCCTTTGCCCTCCCTGTTTAGGTTCCAGATACATTGGTTCTGAAATACATGCAGTGCGCTCTGAATCATTCTGCTTAATTTGAGGCCTCCAAGTTACTCAGCTCTTCATTACAGCCTCCCACCTTAGAGACAAATGAATGCACTGCGCCTCAGCTGCCTGTCAGGAGGTGATATCTAAAGTGGCGGAGGAAGGAGCGTGGAGCAGGGGAGGGAGGCACAGGGAGGATGGCAGTGGCCACTGATCTCACAGACATGGGGTCACAGATCCACCAAGACATGAGTGCAGATGAGTCTTCTCTTCCTATTATGTCCTAGCCCAGTGGTTACAGATTCTGGTGTGGCAAATCTTTGCAAGAGCAAAGAATTGTACTTGAAATGCAAAGAAGGGGAAAGGAGCAATGCTCTACCTGGGAGGTTATTTCCAGATGGCTGAAGGTGAAACATGACTGCTCAAACCAGCAGCTGCCAGACCACCTCAGTTCAAGTAGAAAGCAACGGCTCTGGGGCCCTGTGCTAAACACTCACTGGGCCGAGAGCCTCCCCATCCTCTCCCTGCAATGTGTCCCACCACCCATTGCTGCTCCACAACTCCCCAAGACAGAGGCAGCCAGATGTGTGTAACCCACCGAGTAGACCCCCTGCTCAAAGGAATAGGCAGGCTGCTGCTCTCTTCTACCCAAGGAATGTCTTGGGCAAGCGAGAATGCTTTCCAAAGCAGCCTCATGCCCAGCAGCACCCAGCGACATGTACACACACACTGCAGTCTGCCAAGGGTGAACACAGCTCCTGGATGGAACAGGACAGGCCCACAGACACAGCAGAGGTCTGTGCTCATCTGTACTGTGACAGACTCTTTCCTTCTCACTTAACATCAAAAGGACAACCTCTATTCCACTTATGCACTTTCTTTGGAAAGGAAACACATACATGTACTTATTTAAATAAATACAGAATCACAGAACCCCAGACTGGTTTGGGTTGGAAGGGACCTTAAAGCACATCCAGTCCCAACCCCTGCCACGGGCAGGGACCCCTTCCACCAGACCAGCTTGCTCCAAGCCCCTGTGTCCAACCTGGCCTTGGGCACTGCCAGTGATGGGGCAGCCACAGCTTCTCTGGGCCATCACCCTGTGCCAGCGCCTCAGCACCCTCACAGGGAACAGCTTCTGCCTCAGAGTTCAGCTCAGTCTCCCCTCGGCCAGGTTCAAGCCATTCCCCCTTGTCCTGTCCCTACAGGCCCTTGTCCAAAGCCCCTCTCCTGCTTTCTTGTAGCCTCTTTAGGCACTGGAGCTGCTCTAAGGTGTTCCCAGAGCCTTTTCTGCTCCAGGATGAACAACCCCAATATATATGTAAATATATATATGTAAATATATATAAAATAACCCAAATATACAAACATACTGCAAAAAGCTCAGCATAACAGTTGCAAGATGTGCTACAGGAGCTCTCATCTCTAGGAGTACTGATGAAGAAAGCCAGAAATGTTTCTTGCATGGTCTCTTCCCCCTGTGCACACTGACAGTGTGCTGCCAGAAATTCTCCCACTTGTTTGCCATGCAGGATATAGAATGGCTTGTATGACTATGTACTTTCAGGAGTACAATGGAAAACCAACCATATAGAGCCCAACCAACCAACCAACTCCAAAACAGTGACACTGTATTGCTGCATTACTTAGACAGCAGAAGATCTTTGGAGTATTTCCAGATACATGGAATTTTAGCAATAAATTAACATAGCCTGCGGGAGTAGATCTTGATTTTCCAATTCACTTTGTATTCCAAGAGTGAGAGTGGGTTTGTCAGCTATGAGATGAAAAGTAATCCTTCCAAATCTGGATCACATGCACGTATAAAACCTCCATTGATCACCACTCCTGGCTGCCTTTCTGCTCCTTGCAGGAGCAGCGCTTGCTTTCCAGATGAGGAACTGGAGATTAGGGTGTTCGTAAATGGGCTTTTTTTACAATGAGCACACGGAGTTTATCGCCTCAACACTAAATCACCGTGATGTCCCCAACTGTCCATTAGAGACCTGCAGCGCTCATGGAAATCCTGCACAGGAGTCCCTTTGAAGACAGCCTTGCAGTGGCCACCTCTTAGCACAAGGTGGTGCTGAAGAAATGCCTTACTTTGAGATGCACAGGACTTGAGAGCAATGGATCAGCTTGGATGGATGGATATCAGCGGTTGCTGCTGGAGATTCCTAACGCTGCTGCCCTGCTTCCCCAGCACAAATACCCAACAGTGGCATATCCATAAAGCCCCAAGCCTCTGCAGCGTGAGAGGCCATCACTCATCTCTTTCTTTAGCTTTTCAAAGATTAGTATCCTTTAATATCACAAAAACCTGGGAGAGAAAGAAGATCTGTGACCAGAAGCAAAAACTTCGTAGAACTTGTTTTACAAGAGGTCCTGTTCCAGCACAGGGAGAAGGGGATTGGAAAAACTCTTGAACGTAACATCTCAAACCCTCTGTGCCTTGTATTTGCTGGCACAAAGGAGGTTGTACCCCACATCACATGCTAACTTGAACCAAATTACATTACATTACTTGAGAAGGTCAAGCAGGAGGCATAAAGCCAGGCGCTAATCTCTGTTCTCCAAGACTGCTGCTTTAAAACACCTGTAAGGTCAGTGTCAACATACTTTGAAGTCAGAAGAGCTCCCATTAAACTAGGTAGCAGCTATCTGTGCCCAACCTGCCAGACTGAGCTCAAGCTTCCAAGATAAATGCTCAGACTGTGGCCTTCTGGAGCCCTGTGAGGCCTGGCCTTAAGCTCACTCTAAGCCTGGTCTGAGTTGCTGGCTGAGGTGGGCAAGTCTGACCTCAAGACTAAGTGCCTACGCACAAAGGGATCATCCTGTTTGTTGGCAGTCACACACAGCTCACAGGCAGCCAGAAAAAGAACCTTCAGAGCTCCCCACTAAGTTCTGACTTACCACTAACAACCATTAAAGCACACTCAGTGTCTACAGAACAGTCCCAGGATCCAGTGGTCCCTGATCAGGTTTGGGTTTGACCCCAAATCTCTTCCAATGCAAACATGGGCAGGTTTCCCTTTGTGTCCCTAAATGCGTAACCCAATTGGTCAGAAAATCTTTGCTTATGAAGAGTTTCATGGTAATTTTTTTATGACAGTACCATACAACTGTAAAGATGCCATTTCCATACCCTTAGGTTGTACTTGAGAGGATTTATCCATGAACACAGTAGTAGCTGTTAACCAAACTTCATATCCAAAGTGACCCCGTGCAGATTGGAACCTCAACTCTACTCTCTGGCACAACCTCTCTAGGCAGGCTGATCTTTAGAATGAGGGACTTCTCCCCTTAAAATCTGCCCAGAATTCCTCTTTAGTGCAAGCACTTGGCACACATTACATCTGAAGCTTCCTATTCAGTTTCATCGCCGTGACAATGGGATTCCACCAAGGATTCTTGGAGACCAGTGTTCCCTGTAACCTGCTCTAAAGTGCTGAGGTTGCAACACCACTATCTGTCAGAGAGATGATGGATTTAAACACACTATTTGCTGATGTTTCACAGCAGTGGAG
Organism: Agapornis roseicollis; assembly: GCA_002631895.1. NCBI lineage: Eukaryota > Metazoa > Chordata > Aves > Psittaciformes > Psittacidae > Agapornis > Agapornis roseicollis. The sequence continues at coordinate 51,908 of NDXB01018286.1, forward strand.
GGTTCACAGCTATGACTCCCTAGGCCCTGTTTGCTGTCAAGCCATTGGGGGGATCCCCATGTCATTCTGTCAGCCATGGAATAGCTGGAAAACCAAGGTATCAGCTGCAATGAAACTGAAGTGGGGCTGAGCTACCCCTGCTGCAAACAGGGAGAAGATCAGTGGCTCCCCAGAAAGCCTCCCAGCTCCTTGAAGAGCTCTACCACATTTGAGGAAGCCTCCCCAGACAAGGCCAAGCGCAAGGTCCTGCCCCTGGGTTGGGGCAATTCCAAACATAAATACAGTCTTGGGGAGACTGGATTGGACTGGATTGAGCAGCTCTGAGGAGAAGGGCTTCTCACTGCCCGAGGGGAGACTGAGCTGAGCTCTGAGGCAGAAGCTGTTCCCTGTGAGGGTGCTGAGGCGCTGGCACAGGGTGATGGCCCAGAGAAGCTGTGGCTGCCCCATCCCTGGCAGTGCTCAAGGCCAGGCTGGACACAGGGGCTCGGAGCAAGCTGCTCTGGTGGAAGGGGTCCCTGCCCGTGGCAGGGGGCTGGGACTGGATGGGCTTTAAGGTCCCTTCCAACCCAAACCAGTCTATTCTTTAACATTTAGTAGCAGCTTTGTGGCAGCCTGTGTCCAACAGCACAATTTAGTACCAACTGTGTTTCTCACTAGAATTGAGTAGGAACCCTGCAAAAGCCTAAACACGAATGACTTTTCCATGCAAAACATAAGCTGGCAGATGCTCTACCACTTACCTGCTCTTGCAGATCCCAGAGACAAGTGAAAGCAGGAATGTCAGCAGCATGCATGCAGGCACAGAGGCCTGCTTCATCAGCTCCACAATGATACTGGCTTCAGCACCATCTGACTGCCAGTGGGTCAGCTTGATGGGCCCGTCGTCATACCTGTCTGTCATGAAGAGTATCTTACTCTTTGCAACTGTGTGGAAGATGGCAGAGAGCTTTGAAGCACCATCTGCCTCCTGGTCAGTGGAGGTATCTGTGTCCAAAGGTGGATGCAGATGGGAAAGCATGACTTTGCGCTGGTCATAGTATATTAAGATGACTTCCTCCTCCTTAGGGTTGTTAGAATGTTTCTGAAAAGTAGAACAGCTCCAGAATTTGCTGTCTCCCTCTTTGCTTATCTGAATCCATGGCTCATGGGAGAATATTGTCCCAAGGTCTTCCAAGAACTTACTGAGACTCTCTTCTTGCTCCTGCTTGCTGTTGCTCCAGGAGCCAAGCACAGAAACACTGACGTTAGTCACCCGCTGGACTTCACTGAGATACTGCTTCACCTGGAAAGGAATGAAAGGGAAATGCACCACGGCAAGGATGACAGCAGACCTCTGCTCAGAGAGCCAGCGCCCGACCAAGATGCCACTTTCTGCTGAGGAGCAGCACGACGGGAAGAAGACCTTCAGTACCATGGCAGTGATGCTGGAAGAATGGGACACCTGCCAAGAAACACAGACACAGATCTTGAGAATGGTGATTAAATACAAGGAAAATGGGAGCTGACCAGAGGACTCAGGGGAGCAGCCAAGTTCTAAAACACTAAGTCCAACCACCTGCACGACGACCCTACTGACAGACAACAGACAGACACACGTCAGAGAAGCATTTCGGAAGTTGCTGATAATCTGCGGTCTTTGAAGTGTGAGCGTGGAGTTTCTCAGCAAAGCCCTTCCCTGGGTCCTGGAGCAGTCCTTCATCACTGTACACTGATGAGCACAGCCCATCGGAGCAGCCAAGATCAGGAACCCATCCAGGCGCAGATCTTGGATCTGCCACTGCATGTGTTTGAGCACTTCCCAGAGCAGGGACTACATCGTAGTGCACCATGATGCCTCAGGAATGTTTCCTCCTATGACTGACAATCAAATACTGGGTTATGCTATAAAGCCAGATTATTTCAGAGCCTCCTGTGTGCTCTGCCACAAACGCACTTAACAACCTTGGGCAGATCACTCATCTCATCTCATCTCATCTCATCTCATCTCATCTCATCTCACCTCCCTCATCTGGAAACAGAACTGATTTTGTCAAAAGGGACTACAGTGTTTAACTGATTGAAGTTTATGTAGCTCTTTTAAGGCATTAGCTACAAGACCCTAAAAAAGGAGAAGAATCTCTGTTTTGTCAGTGTTCTTTATGTACAATGTTTTCCTTTGTGTCATTAAAACACATCTCAATGGCTTTCTAAGATTCAGAAACCAGAGCTTTGCGGCAGTTGACAATGTCTCTTTAAATAAGGTGGAGGTTTCTAACAGGCACATAATCGCTGTAAGGAGAGCACTGGCGCAGAACAGTCGGACTCCAATGCCCGTTGTCCTTTCCCGTCCTTCAGAGCTTTGTTAGATCTGCGAAAACTCTGCAGGCCCCCAGGCTGGCTCCTCTGCAAGGGATCAGTCAATTGGAAAGAGCAGCACAGAGGGTATTTACACCACACACAGAGGATGCATAACGCGAAGGTCCCTGGTGGGTTTGGGTTTCTCTTTTTAATAACAAGGCAATTGATCCAGTAAATCTCAGCACCTGGCAATTTGCTTCATGTGGAAGAGGCGACAGGGAAGCAGCAAAGGAGAGTGATGAACCTTCTCCTAGCCCCACAGTCCTGCCAAGCACAGCAGTAGGAAATGTCTGCCCACGGATGGACTGTCAGCCCCTCGAGGCACAAGGTGCACAGCTCACTCCTCCCAAGGGAAAAGCACCACAGTCGCTGTATCTGTGAGGAGGAGCAGTCGTTTGGATTTTTTCCTGGGACTGAATTTTCCTTTTTCATAGAATCCCAGACTGGTTTGCATTGGAAGAGACCTCACAGCTCATTCAGTTCCAACCCCCTGCCACAGGCAGGGCTGTCTGCCACTAGACCAGGCCATTCACTATCCCCATCGCGAAGGATTTTCATTCTTTTCCCCTAAGAGCCACAGACACACTCTCAGGGAAACCAGAAATGAATTGTATGAATAGAGGGGCTCTGAGAGGTGAAATGTCGTATGTTCATGCACACATATGCTCAGAAATGGTTTAAAACAGTATGTTCACCTAAAGTGGTAACATTCTAGCTATATCGCAGTACCAAAACCATACAAATAGAGTTTACCAATACCTAAATGTTCCAGAAACTGAAACTGAGCTCAGTAGTTTAAAGAACCTAGGGAAAAACTAGGAAAATAAGCTCTTGACTGAGTTTTCCAGCATTTCTATTTTAATTACCAAACCTACGCTCAGTCATATTGGACAGCTGATTTTTTATGCTTCTTTTTCCTCAAGAGATGTCACAGCTTGCGATTGTTACTACAAGAAACTTCCAGTGTCTCTGCACAGCTGGCCTTCCTAAAGGCCTGTTCATCCATAGGACATATCAGAGAAGGATTATTGACTGACTCGATTCAGACATTTCTTTTTCACTGAGGTTTTGGTTTTATAGCTGGCCACAGGTATCTGGGAAAACTTCTCACTAAGGACAAACACTTCTCACCCTTGTCTAGTCTGTGAGTTTGTCTTCTTCCACCTTCCCCAACCTTTTAAATGAACTTAGTTCTATGCTACTTTGGCTATGGCTCAGGCCACATAATACCCAATACCAATACCTTTGGCTGCTGTGGACGTTCCGGGCAGAAGAATCTTGATACAATTTTGAGGCTGCACTAAACACCTTGATAGCTGCAAACCAGCTGATCAACCATTCCTATGTTAATGTGGCATACTGCAGTAACAGGGGAGCTCAGGTGGCAAGGTGTTCCCAAATCCACAGCTGGCCATGCAGCCTACCTTATCTATTTCAACAGACGGCTTGAAATTCAAAGTTGACATTTTAAATGTCACCACAGTCAACTGCTACACTGCTGCTTTTAAAAGAAACATCGTAGAATCACACACTGATTTGGGTTGGATCTTTAAGCTCATCCAGTTCCAACCCCCTGCCATGGGCAGGGACCCCTTCCACCAGACCAGCTTGCTCTAAGCCCCAGTGTCCAACCTGGCCTTGAGCACTGCCAGGGATGGGGCATTTAATTTGCTGGTTTACGAACGAACAACTGAGGAAAGGACCCAGGGCTGATTCACTTCAGAATGTTAGGCAGGGAAGCAAAGACAAACAGCTGGAAGCGCCCTGTTCTCCCTGCACAGGATGCTCTGTCACCGTCACCATGCCAAAGGGTGCTGGCCCCTTGGCTGACCCATGGCTGAGCACAGAATCACAGAACCACCTAGGTTGGAAAAGCCCTTGAAGACCATCAAGCATCCTGAGGTCTTCACGGGGTTCAGGCCAGCAGACACCGAAGGCAGCAGCACAAGGCTCTTGGCTGCCCCAGGGGTGCAGAAGCAGGGCTGTATGCCCACACACCGCACCAGCTTCGGGCTCACCCACCTGCCTGCGGGTTTCTCTTAGCGCAGGGCGAGCTGACAGACAGCAGCACCGCCGTGCCTCCCCCCGACACCCTCCTCCCAGCCTGGGGCAGGCTGAACCACCACCCCCCGGCCCTGGCCTGCCCCCGAGGCCTGCGGGACCCCGGCCCTGCCGCCGGTAAGGGCGGGCACTGCAGGCCTCAGCTGGAAAGGAGCCCCGGGCCGGCACAGCCCCGCTCCCCGCACGGGCCCCGCGCCTACCGCCCGCTCCGCCGCGCCCGCTCCGCCGCTTCCGGGGCCGGGCTGTGCGCCGCGGCGGGGCCGGCCGGCGCCAGGGCCCGGGATGCCGCGTTCCGCCCCGTGCCGGTGCCTCGCTCCCGGCTCTCGCTGCCCGTTCGCCCGCGTTTGCAGGCACCGCGGCGCGGCTCTGCCCCGGCTTACCCGGCCGCGCCGGTCACCGCAGCTCTCCCCACGCCTTCCCGCGGCTGAGCCGGCCGATAAGGAGCGCCCGGCCCTCGGGCCCGGCCTGGGCGCGGCATGGGCTCGCCTTTCCTCACGGACCCTCTTGTACCCCGTTCCCCAAGCCTGGGGACTTGCCATCCCTCACGGGACCCCATCGTCTCTGATCCCCAAAGGCTGGGGACTCGCCTTCTTTATGGGACCCCATCGTCCCCCATCCCCAAAGGCTGGGGACTCGCCTTCTTTATGGGACCCCATCATCCCCCATCCCCAAAGGCTGGGGACTCGCCTTCTTTATGGGACCCCATCATCCCCCATCCCCAAAGGCTGGGGACTCCCCTTCTTTATGGGACCCCATCATCCTCCATCCCCAAAGGCTGGGGACTCGCCTTATTTATGGGACCCCATCGTACCCCATCCCCAAAGGCTGGGGACTCACCTTCTTTATGGGACCCCATCATCCCCCATCCCCAAAGGCTGGGGACTCGCCTTCTTTATGGGACCCCATCATCCTCCATCCCCAAAGGCTGGGGACTCGCCTTCTTTATGGGACCCCATCATCCCCCATCCCCAAAGGCTGGGGACTCGCCTTCTTTATGGGACCCCATCATCCCCCATCCCCAAAGGCTGGGGACTCGCCTTCTTTATGGGACCCCATCATCCCCCATCCCCAAAGGCTGGGGACTCGCCTTCTTTATGGGACCCCATCATCCCCCATCCCCAAAGGCTGGGGACTCGCCTTCTTTATGGGACCCCATCATCCCCCATCCCCAAAGGCTGGGGACTCGCCTTCTTTATGGGACCCCATCATCCCCCATCCCCAAAGGCTGGGGACTCGCCTTCTTTATGGGACCCCATCATCCCCCATCCCCAAAGGCTGGGGACTCGCCTTCTTTATGGGACCCCATCATCCCCCATCCCCAAAGGCTGGGGACTCGCCTTCTTTATGGGACCCCATCATCCCCCATCCCCAAAGGCTGGGGACTCGCCTTCTTTATGGGACCCCATCATCCCCCATCCCCAAAGGCTGGGGACTCGCCTTCTTTATGGGACCCCATCATCCCCCATCCCCAAAGGCTGGGGACTCACCTTCTTTATGGGACCCCATCATCCTCCATCCCCAAAGGCTGGGGACTCGCCTTATTTATGGGACCCCATCGTACCCCATCCCCAAAGGCTGGGGACTCACCTTCTTTATGGGACCCCATCCTCCCCCATCCCCAAAGGCTGGGGACTCGCCTTATTTATGGGACCCCATCGTACCCCATCCCCAAAGGCTGGGGACTCACCTTCTTTATGGGACCCCATCATCCCCCATCCCCAAAGGCTGGGGACTTGCCTTCTTTATGGGACCCCATCATCCCCCATCCCCAAAGGCTGGGGACTCTGCCTTCTTTATGGGACCCCATCATCCCCCATCCCCAAAGGCTGGGGACTCACCTTCTTTATGCGACCCCATCATCCTCCATCCCCAAAGGCTGGGGACTCGCCTTATTTATGGGACCCCATCGTACCCCATCCCCAAAGGCTGGGGACTCACCTTCTTTATGGGACCCCATCCTCCCCCATCCCCAAAGGCTGGGGACTCACCTTCTTTATGCGACCCCATCGTCTCTGATCCCCAAAGGCTGGGGACTCGCTTTCCTTATGGGACCCCATCGACTCTGATCCCCAAAGGCTGGGGATCCCTCCCTTGTGGAACCTCGTTGTCCCTCATTCCCAAAGGCCAGGGGCTCGCCTTTCTTCACAGAACCCCATTGTCCCCCAGTCGCCAAGGCTGGGAGCTCACCCATGGGTGCTGGTGCCCAGAAGGTTCCCTCCCATCACCCTCAGTGAGAGGGGGCCAGGAGGGAACTCAGGGGGATGCTGGGCAATTGCAGGGGGTCCTGCATGGAAAGAGAGAGGGGGTGCGGAGATGGGGGGTGCAGACCCTACGGGACAGGCTAGAGAAAAGGGTTTGGGGCTTTTCTTGTTGGGTGCCACAGAACTGGCAAAAAGGCAGGGGAGGATGGGTTTTCTGGAGCTCACCTGAAGGGAGGGGATCATAGAACCCCAGACTGGTTTGGGTTGAAGGAACCTTAAAGCCCATCCAGTCCCAATCCCCTTCCACAGGCAGGGACCCCTTCCACCAGACCAGGTTGCTCCAAGCCCCTGTGTCCAACCTGGCCTTGAGCACTGCCAGGGATGGGGCAGCCACAGCTTCTCTGGGCCATCACCCTGTGCCAGCACCTCAGCACCTGATGGGACAGGCTTATCCCTGTTCTGCAAAGCAGAGACACCCTCCCTGCTGCTGGGGTCACTGCAGAGTGGCATACACTCTGGGGGGGCACCACAGGGTGTCCATTGTCCTTAGCACCAGGTAGTGTGTTCTTTTGTTCCAGGGACAGGAAGGAGAAGGCGTCCTTCATGGGATTCATTCATGGTGGTGACCGGACCCTGGTCTCAGCCACAGGTAGAGGCTGTGGTGTTGTGCAGCACCATGCGTCTGTCAAGGGCTGGAGAAGGGATGAGGAAAACGCCCTTCCCTCCATCACCACACCCTGCCCCTGGCCCCTGCTGATAAAGACTCCCTGAGCCCTCCTCCAGGGGCAGAACAGGACCCCGGGGCAGGTTCAGCCCCAGGACCTGGATTGGTGTAAGCAGTCCTTCATGCCCAAATCCCATTTCCTCCATGTAGTAGTGATTGCTTCCCTGTAGAGGTCAGGAACACAACACAGAAGGAGTTACCTTCATTTTACCCTTCTCCTGAAGTCTGCTGAAAACCTGGTGTGCCTGAGAGACCATGGGTGTCAACTCCAGCTTGATCTTACCCCTCCACTCATACTCTGGCATCGGAAAGGTGGAATCATGGCCATATAAACCCAGTGTGCAGGGAAGAGAAACAGTTATATTAGCTTTGCAAAACCACCCAAAGGCATGGTGCTAACAAGTTTGCCAAGGCACCAACGGCTACCCAGTTATGAGTCCTGCTCAAGTCCTCCTCGAGCTATGCCGGTGGGTCCAAGAAACTCAGTTTGTCTAGTCCTTGCTTCTGCCATTTGGAGAAGCTGCAGGGCGATAAGACAGTCACATAGATGCACTATCCCTGGACACTTTGAAGGCCAGGCTGGATGTGGCTCTGGGCAACCTGGTCTAGTTGAGATGTCCTTATTTATTGCAGTGGGTTGGACTAAATGAGCTTTGAAGGTCCCTTCCAACCCAAACCATTCTATGATTCTGTAAGAACGGGGAGAATGCCCAGCTGTGGGAGCAGTGGGACCCACTCACTCACTGCCCAACAGCAGATCTAAAGCTCAGCACCTGTGTGTTAGGATGGGGTCACCACATGGTGCCCCAGGGTTGGTGGGCCTGTACAGGGGCTTCACACAGTACTTAAAGACTTTGACACAGTTCTCCCCTGCGTCTGCAACGAGGAGGTGACCAGAGGAGGAGCAAGCCACACCAGCCGGCCTCCGCAGCCTTGTGGACACCAGGCAGACAGGAGCTCCATGTTCTGGGAACAAGTGGACTGTCCGGAGCTGCTCATCTGCCACTAGGATGCTGCCAGCCACATCAACGCAGACCCCGGCTGGGTTACCAAACCGGTGTCCATATTTGCTGCTGAGGGAGAAGAGGAGCTTGCAGCTGCTGGTGAAGACCTTGACATCTCCACACTCCTCACTGACCACAAATCCTCCGCTGGGGGCTGGACTGATGTAGCGAGGTCCCTGCAGATTGGACACCAAGTGGCTGTTGAGTGTCTTGAAGGCATGGTCCAGAGCAAAGCTGTGGACTTGGCCTTGTGCATAGTCTGCTACCAAGATCCTGCCCATGGAGTCTACTGCAATACCCCTGGGGGAGCCAACCTTTCTGATCTTTATCCATTCCCCCTTGGAGCGGCTGATGTGAGGGTTGAAGACCTGGATGGCTCCATTCATCATGTCAGCCACAGCCACCCTTCCTGTCCGAGTCACAGTCACATCTTCTGGCAAGAAAGTGCCACTTTCCTTCCCCGTTTGTTGGCAAGGCAGGGACTGCAGTGTTTGGCCTGTGCTGCTGAGGACATGGACCCAGGGAGCACTCTCAGCTGTCACGTAGATGAAGCCATCCAAGGAGCAGTGGATTCCACATACTCCACCATAGCGACTGCCAGTCGGGTTGGGGATCTTCCGAACCAGATTATCCTGGCAATAGTGGAGGAGGTTCTTAATGTTGTCCAGATCTCCACACAGGCTTTTGGCCTTATCCATCAGCTGGAGGACGTGGTGCTGTGTCACCATGCCCATGCCAATCTGGTTGCTCAGCAGCGGGCTGGCTGCCTGCAGTGTAGTGCTTGACTTTAGCTGCAGGGTGTAGACGGTTTTCAGAAGCTTCTCCTTTTGCTGGCTGGTCTCCAGAGTGTCGTCCATGACGAATCCCTTGTCCCTGTTTGGGGGAAGCAGTAGGATTGTTACTGTCCTGCCTGCTGCCTTCTCTGGGGACGTGCTCTGAGCTCAGGTGCCTGCTGTTTTCCCAAGGTCAAGATGTTGGTGCTAGGCTGGATTCACTCTGATGCTACAGAGACCAGATACTAGCCATAATATCTAATGATGTGCTCAGGATATAAAGACAAACAGGGACCATGGCACAAAACTGACAAAGAGCTAGCAAGCTGGATCTGCAGCTGGAAGAACCATCCAAAAGGGTCCATTGGCTTCAAGGACAGCTTGGCTGGTGCTAGATCTGGCTGGAGAATTTATGTGTAAAGAAGAGCCCTGTGTGAGCACACTGAATGGGATCCCCACCTCTCCAGTTCTGAGATTAGTGGCTTCTCTCAGGTCTTTAATGCTTCTTAACCCTGTATGCCTTTTCTCTCCAAACCATGTTCTGTCCATACTAACACTTTAGACAATGAGGATGCCTCCACCCTACCTGGGTCAGATGTGGCACCGGCCCAGCATGTGCCTTTGTAAGGGCAGTCCCTCCCCATTCAAACAACCTTATTCCTGAAAAAGCCAACAACCTGTCAGGAGGAAGAAGGGAGGTGCTGCTCTGAAGGACACAGTCAACCTACGCGGTGCTTTCAGACGTGAGAGCCACCATGAGAATCACAGTTTCTCTTTTGCCCACTCTCCCTCTGCTTTAAAGCCGTAAGGAATGTCGTCTGGAATGCAGAGATGATAGCCTGGCTCTGCTGTGTGCTTTCCAGGGCTGGGGGGAGCTGGTAAGAACAACGTTAACAGAAACGTGGCCTCTTTAAAGTTGCTGGGGAGGCAGAAGTTACCTTTGCTTTAAATGTGGTTAGAATTAATATCACAATGGACACACTCGGCTGTTCTGAGCTGTTCTGCCACCGTTCCGCCTTTATCACCCTGTGTCCCACGATTACCTAGTATCATGTGCTCTGCACTGCCTGCAAAAGTAACGCTTCCCAAGCCTCAGCCGAAGGAAGCTGGGCATACTGGGTGCAAATGGTCACCATTGCTAAAAAGAATCCCTGAGTGCTTGCAGAGCTATCGAACACAAATATGTGATGATGGGGATCGGTGTGACTGAAGAGGAAATCCAATTTCTGCTGCTTTCAGGGAACAGCTTTTCCCTCTTCTTCCCCCAAGTGGTTGTGCTGTGTGTCACAGCAGGGGAGCCCTCCACCACCCCCATGGCTGCTGGGCAGAGTTCAAAATGCAAGACACTGCATTCTACAGATGGGGAAACCGAGTCACCACAAGGGAGCTAACATGCCAGCCAGGAGGAATGTCCACCTCCTTCTTCCTGGGAGCAGGGCACCCAAAGCTGCCCTCAGCCCTGTGGTGGTGTGTCCTGAGATAAACTTGACCCCAAGTTCATGGGTCTAAGCCCAGAAAGAAAGCCTTGATGCTGTCCCCAACACAGCTCAGGCCAAGGACCACATGTGTGACCATGAGCCCGGCTCGACAGGTCTGTACCTCTCTGTCCTGATGTCCTGGGTGCTGCCTGTCCTCCCACCAGCTCGGTCCTGCTCCTCACTGGGCTCAGAGCTGAGGTTTATTGTGTTGTTAGTAACAGATGATTGCCTGTGAGTCTGGGTAAACACAAAAGCTCCTTGTGCTGACAACCAGAAGCAGCGAGACAAGGGCTGATCTGTGCAGGTTTTATTCCCTGCAGGTCTCATGCCCAGAAAGTGCCTTTTCCCAAGGATCAGTCCATCTCCCACCTACCTGCTCCTGCCAGAGGGAGGAGAAGCCCCCAGGGGCCCATCTGCAGGGAGAGTTGGGGCTTTTACATGGAGGCAAAGGGGCTGATCTGCTGCACCTCACCCTTAGTGTGAAACACTCCTGGTGTGGGACAGGGATATTCACACCTCCATCCAGGGCTCCTGCCTTGTCTCACTGCTTGTTGGTTGCCTCCCTGTGTGCTGCCAGCCTGGTTGCATGCCTCAGTCTCCCCATTTGCAAAAAGGAGCCTGGTGCTTTTTTCCATGTGAAGCTTTAAGGGCCAGCAATGGAGAAGCTCTCAAGAGGCAGATCAGCTGGGGCTCCTGGGCACAGCCTTCTCTTCAATCTCCACACTGCTCAACCCTGGCTCCCAAGCTGGGCAAGGCCATGTTTGGAGTTGATGGTGGTGTTTATCAGTTCAGCTCAAAGACAGAGGGTGAGGAGTAAAAGCAAAGTCATCCAGGACCAGCCTGCCTGGGGTTGGTTGGATCCTGCCCTCCCTCCCTGGCAGTACCTGCTGACAGTGCTCAAGCCATCCTTGCTCGCAGCAAGCTCAAAGAAACCCTTAGCCTGGCCAAGGCATGAAGAAGTTTGCATCAGTTTGTTACTCAGATGGGCCAAAGGTAAATGAAGTTTGGATCAGACACTGCCCTCCTATTGGGGTGCTTAGAGGGGCTCTGTGTGCTGGCCCTTTGGATGAAGGAAGCGAGTTGGGGTCCGGCTGTCTGCAGGGGTGGGATCTGCCTCCAAAGCCCCAGGGCTGGGTGTTCCTCTCTCGGTGTGTTTAGGGTGCTCCTGTCCTACATCAGTGTCTCCCCAAAGCTCATAGCGCCTGGGAGGCTGCTCCAGACCCATTACCAACCACCCTGACAAAATGACCTCGATGTGACAAGCATGGGGCGCTCCACCCCAGCCCCAGCAGGATGGAGGCAGCTTCAAAAACCATCTCCCAGGGCAACAGGCTCTGACCTTTTGTTTCGCTCTTGTGTGCTCCATCACTAGGATAAATAAACACAGCCTGGCCCTGGGGCTCCCGTTCACCTTTCCAGGACCGTGGCTCTGTCACAACCTGTTTGAAAGCCATCCCTGGTCCTCAGGAAATACCTGTGTCATGGCACGGCCCAGGCACAGCCCATGCCCACGCCAGCGCCGGGAGGTGCAGGGTTCAAGGATGAGGGCATGTGGATGAACTAAGGGGAAAAGCGTTTGGGTCCGGTTCAGGCTTTCCTGGAGCACGTTACTCGTAGGCAGTAGTGGTGAACTTCTCCCCTCATGGCTTTTCCTCCCCTGGCCCAGGGACAGCAGCTCTTGCTTGAGGGTTGACAAGGCCCAGTGTCTCTGCTGAGACAGAGACAGCACCTGCCTGGCACTGTGCGTGTGTGCAGGCAGCCAGTGGGGACATCCCATGGGACAAGCTGATGCCATCACTACTGAGTCACAGACTTATGGGGGACAACCCAAACCCATTCATGGGGAATATGTCCCCTTCTAGAGCACACCTCCGTGGCTGGAGAGAGGGTCAGGGGGACACAGATAGCCACAGTGGTCAGTGGACTGTAGTGACAGGACAAGGGGGAACGGGTTCAAACTGAAACAGGGGAGGTTTAGATTGGATCTAAGGAAGGAATTCTTTGCTGTGAGGGTGCTGAGGCACTGGAATGGGTTGGCCAGGGAGGTTGTGAGTGCTCCATCCCTGGCAGTGTTCAAGGCCAGGTTGGACGAAGCCTTGGGTGCCATGGTTTAGTGTGAGGTGTCCCTGCTTATGGCAGGGGGGTTGGAACTGGATGATGTTAAGGTCCTTTCCAACCCGAACTCTTCTATGATTCTATGACTGTTAGCAGTCATAGCGTGAAGCCCTCCTGCAGCTCAGGTCCTGGCTGGACGCTGGAGTACTGCAGGGCTCTGGACTGCTGTCAGCATGGGGAGCTTTTGCTGAGGGCTCTGATTGCTTGCTGGGAGCAGAAGTGGGTGGCCATGGGGATGAAGCAGGGTGGCAGGTGTGTGTCCAGCCGCTGCGTCTCCGACTGTTGGGTGTCCAGCTGCGGGGTGTCTGGCTGGCTGCTGTCCGACTGTCGTGTGTCCGTCTGGAGGGCCACGGGCTTGCCATGTCTTTGAGCAGACACCAGGCGGCTCCGTCTGTCCGAAGAACGGGGGGATGATTGTCACTGAATACCAAACCGCAACCAACTGTGGTGTATCTGTGCGTGTGTATGTCTGTGTGTGTATGTCTGTGTGTGTGTATGTCTGTGTGTGTGTATGTCTGTGTGTGTGTGTCTGTGTGTGTGTATGTCTGTGTGTGTACGTCTGTGTGTCTGTGGGACAGGAAGCAGTGTCCCAGGACTGTGCGAGCGGACCCACTGCTCAGCCATCCACAGAAACACGGTCTCCAGCCCAAGCTGGCCGCTCATCCCCACTGCCCTCCCACGCTGTCCCCAGAGTGTCAGCACTGCCCAGCTAGGGACAGACAGGGGCCTGGGGGGACACTGTGGAACAGTGCTTTTGGAGCCTGATCCCCAAGNTATGTGTGTGGTGTGTGTGTGTGTCTGTGTGTGTATGTCTGTGTGTGTGTATGTCTGTGTGTGTATGTCTGTGTGTGTGTATGTCTGTGTGTGT
>NDXB01018286.1:67855-79769 GCA_002631895.1 Agapornis roseicollis
CCCACTGGTCAGATAACAACAGTCCAGTAACCAAGGTACAACACAAATCACTATCGCTATCACCAACAATAATAACAATGACAAAGAAAACAAGGGAAGAAGGTACGATACCACCCGCCGAAAACGAGCCCGACCGGGAAGTTCCCCCTCCTTCCGGGTCACTCCCAGTTACCTCCTGGGCATGACGTGCTATGGTATGGAATACCTCTTTGGTCAGTTTGGGTTCTGTCCCTCCTTTCTCCCAGCCCCCCTTCTCCCCGGCAGAGCATGAGGCTCACAAAGTCCTTGGTCAGGGCAAACATCGCTCAGCAACAACCAAAAACATCGGCCTTATCAGCCTTGTTCCCAGGCTAAGTCAAAACACCAGCTACTAAAGAGAAGAAAAACTGACTGCAACTGCTGAACCCAGGACAGACCCTTAAAGGAAAACAAAACAGCCTCCCCAGCAGAACCTCCAAGAACTTTAATCTTCTAAAAGTATTTTATATTTTCAGAGAACACAAACTGAAAATGCAAAAAGCACAGACTAGAAGGTGATCACTTTCCCCTCCACATATGAGACATACACATGGTATCTATTGCACTTGCTGCATATTAATACCTCCATATGAATAAATCAAATCTTTTCAACAATGATGTGTTATTCATAAGCACATAATTTATAACATTTTGCAGAGAGACTGCAAAGGATTTTCACATTGAGGGCCTCTAATCTTAGTCTCCCCTTTTCTTCTAATTTCATGGATTTTACAGAACCAGAGGAGGTGGTTTGGGAAATCATCTTTCTCCATGGACATTTGTACTGTTTTTTCAAAGTCAGACAGTTCCAAGCCTGCATTTGCTAAAAGCAGCAGAGACCTGAGACAGACTCTCACACTGCTACTGGAGTAAGCTAGGCTGAGAGAAACAGCTGGTATGATCTATTACCTGGAACAACTATGACTACTGCTAAGTGCTGTCAGAGTATATGTACAATGAAACATTCTGAATGTCTTGATATATTATGCAGTCCTGTAAAATACTTATTTTTCAAGACAACTCAACCTCTATATGTTCCTTAAAATGCATACAACATGCTTGTACATAAAATTAAGTTTATGTAGAGAATATTATCTAAGTTTAATCCATTAAATTTAATTTAAATGTATGAAAGATATTCTAGCGATTAAGAAACTATTATATATTACTAATGCAAAAAAAAAAAAAGTTGAATAAAGATCAGTTAGAAAAGATTAAAAGTTTTTGTTTTTTCTTATCTTTAATCCATTGTTATTCTTTCGCAGACAAAATATATTTAATCAAAGACAATGAGACTATTATGGTTTGTTACAGACAGAAACTAAACTCAGTAGCTCTGTACTGAAATATCTTATATTGGACTGGTGAAATAGCTACTGAGTTTATAAGTTACTAGTATCAGGGGATGGGAGGAGGAGAGAGGAGAAAGGGAGAGAAGAGTTCTTTAAAAACAAAATTTACATTTATTTTAACCTAATATTTCCCTCTTAATTTTGTTACTGGTGTTGTTATTAGACAGTTGTTACTTTAACAAACATCTATAACACAAACTTCCTTCTTGTTGCTCTATACTTGCTACTTTGTGATGTTTCCATTAAGAAGGGCAGTTTAAACATAAACACCTGTATAAATTCACTGGACAGATTGAATGCAGTGGAGTCAAAAGATTCATCTTCAACACAAGTTTTCTACTTTTTTCATTAGTTAAAGTATAGCACTGCATGATTAGATTGGCAAAGAAAAAATATATAATGGATGTTTACAATTTACTACTTTTCAGCTCTTCTAGAAAGCAGTACAGTCTCAAGTGAATCACAACTATCTTATGAGGGAAGCACTGAAAATACGTTTCTTATTAACCAACCTTCCCTTCAGGTTTTCAGTATTTTTATCAGACATTTCACTGTTGCAGTGCTTGGATGTTAGTTTATGACTTGACTTGAAAACTGCACAATTCAAATTGTTGTCTTGTATTTGTAAATACAGCAAAGGCTGACTTTTTCATCTGAAGTTATTTGTGCATTGGCAAAGGTGATTGACAGCAAGATCAAAAAGCAAGGGGTGATGGATCATGTGCTGTCAACCCTGCACAAGAAATGTCATCTTCATCCTGCGTAACCCCCTGCAGAAACCTCCCCTTCATTATGTCTGAGTATACCCAAAAAGGTGTTTTCTGTTCTGTTTTGAACGAACTTGTGCAAAAACATCTACTCCAGAGGTGCATAATTTTTTCATCATTACAGTGTGTGCCAGTATCAATACTACATCTGGGACAGAGAGCCCAGCCAGTCTGGATGAGCAGTCCTCATTCATTAGGAAGAGAAAAGGGATTCCAGCTCTTGGCATTTGATGAAAAAAAACACTGGGTCACTCTTAGTCTTCCTTGCTGGAAGTGCTTGCAAAGATATTTGAACTAAGGAATCCATTCATTGAATGATTAAAGGCTATAAGAGTACTATAAAAACTAGAATCTTTGTAACAGATACGTCTCAAATGTTTTGTCACAAAAAATAACAGCTTGCTTACAATTCTCCTGTGGGCTACCTTTCCCCTGGATGAAAATGAAAAGAAATCATAAAAGGAATAATATGAAGAAAAATTCACCTAATTCTTATAAATAAATCCCCAAATTAATTATTTGATTTATGAAAGACTGTTGGAAATTATTGCAGACCTGGAACTGTTGCCACAGAATTGCTAACATTTGGGCTCCTTAAAAGTATGTGGCATAATGAAAGCAGGGAGAACATTTAGCATGGTACCAGCCTTTCTTCTATGATAATGAAGCCAAAGACAATAGTATGAATATATTCTACCTCATCTAATCAGATTTACTGCAAAACAGTACATACTCTATTAATAGAAATGGGATGTGCTCAGCTTTTGAGCTTCAATGCCAACTTAAAGTTTAGCACATTTTTTGAGGGTAAATATTTTAATGGTTCTTACACAAAGGGGTTTGGGTTCGAAGAGACCTTAAGGCTCATCCAGTTCCAACCCCTTGACATGGGCAGAGACATCTTCCACTACAGCAGGTTGCTCCAATACCCCCCCCAAACTGCCACTGAACACTGTCAGGGATGGGGCAGCCACAGCTTCTCTGGGCAACTTGTGCCAGTGCCTCACAACCCTCATCAGACTAAGAGGCATAGACAATGTGGTTTGATAACAGATATTTATAGCTATGCTATTCAGAACAGGCCATGAAACTATATTGCTAAGTGTAAAAACTTTCAGTGTCTTTTTGCTACAAATTTGAAATAAACAATATACCAGTTTCAGGAAATACACATTTAAAATTCCACTAATAAATGGGGAGAGAACTCTTTTGGGGCAGCGAGTTCCAAGGATCACCAAAAAAAGCAGATGCTGCAACTTGAGATCATCTGAGAGGCGTGGGCTGCAGCCTGCGCTGCCGCGCAGCTCCTGCAGAGCAGCTCCGTGGCACTGTCTCACTCCTGCTCTTTGCTGCAAAGTGAAATCACGGTGCAAACTTCATGTAGCCTCTACATGCATGTCAGGCTGCCATTATAGATAGCTTTTCTGAATATACACCCTATACATTATGCAGAATATTGTAATTATATTTTTATAGCTGCTGGATAGGCATGGATAACAGTTTCTGCAAGATTGCTTTCCTGTTTGCATACAGAAAAATATTGTCACAACTGTATTGTTAAAAATAGCTCAATTATAAAGATCAAGCAAGCCAAAGTTCTTGTCTAAAAACATATAAACAGGCATTACAGTTCAGTACAACAGAGGTTGTTTACAGAATTTATTCTAAAAATGTGATAGGGAATTGGGATTTGAGGTCAGTAAAACAGCAATGAGTATAACTATAATGAAATGTCTTCCATTTCTTAATTTTTTTTTCAGACTGGATTGCAATCATCATTTCAATGAAATTCTGTGGCTAAACCTCATGCAACCACACATTTCTATTTACCCCTTTTTATGGCTATTTATACTGTGAAAATTATGTCTCACAAAAGAAGCTTGAAAACATGACTCGGGTGTTTGCTCTGTTAGATATTATCTGTGGACAAAGCTTTGCTTATCTAGAGGTCTCCTCTGCTCTTCTGATTGCAATCTCATTTCACTTGTCCTCGGGATCTCATGTCTGCTATGACCTCCAGCTTGTTAAATATTCAGCAGAAAGTTTATGGACTTTCCCATAACCTTGATTAAAAGCCTATGGGGAACCTGAATGCTGAAAAAAAAGCCCTTATTTGAAAAGAAACTTGAGTACACTGTACTGATTTCTGATTCACTATCAGCAGCCACTGACATAGAGTCGAAGCCAGAGGAAAAAACAATGAATCAAACTTACCCATTTCATAATTATTGTATTATTGTGCCAAATCAGGATTTTATAGTGGAGCTTAATTTAACTAAGTGGAATTCACAGGAGCAACACTGAGAGGGGGTGAAACGACATACTGTAATGAAGCTGGTCTTTCAAAGAAAATGGAGAAACAATATTTGCAGAACTACAGAATTTTATACCTGTCCCCCTTTAAGAAACCCTATCACTATTTTGAGGATTTAAGTTTCTGTGGGTTTGGGTAACTCTGTCCCTCAACCCAAAGGACTGCTGCTGTTCTCCTCTTTGGCACTCCAGGCCAGTCTTCAGGCTTGCCAGTGACAGGGGTATGTTTCCACACCTCAGATGCTGCAGGCACTCAGAAAACACTACAGAAAAACAAGCAGACACCCAAATTGTCCAAGAGATTTTCAATATTTTCTTAATGTTAGAACAACTAAAGCACGAAGCCAGATGAAAAGAAGCACAAGGAAATGTCTGAGTTTCCCCTTTATGTTGAGCACCTTTAAACACTGGTAAGAGTTTTTTTAGATAGCATAGGAGACCTCCACCCCCTCAATAATTTAGTTTGTCGCTGTCTCTATTTCTATTCTTGTTCTTTTGTTCCTCTTTCAATAATGGACAGAGATTGTTTCTTTTATAGTTGTCAGGCGATTAAAGACCCATCAGGAAATCTTGTAATATATCCTCCCTGCTTTAGGCTTCAAGAGAATTTGTTCTCAGTGATAGTCCTGTTTCTGATCAAGACACACTCACTAAATGGAAGATGTCAAACTTTATTGTGCCTTTACAGCTATATCAGTACAAGATGCAGTAATTTTCTTTGTCAGCATTTGGATATTATCTCAGTATCAGAGGAAAAGACAGCATAAAAAGTAAGTAATGCGAAAAATTAAAACTGTGGTTAAGACTTAAGTAGAGCTACTGCAGGGGATCTTATACTGTCAAACATAATTCTCAGTCAAACATCAAAAGATTTGCCACATGATACTGAGATGGTTTCATGAAGACAGAAGACTATATTATACAATATGCACAGTGTAACAAAAAAAAAATAACCAAACCAGCCTTTCCACAATAAATCAGATATAAATCAATAAATCAGGTATTTAACATTTTGATAAGTTTTTTTGTTCATAAAGGAATTTTACAGCTATTAATCAGTGGTTTATTTTTAATTCTCCCTCAATTATGTAATTACAGGAGGATGAGTGAGGTACAAATTCTAACTCTGGCCCAAGGCTAAAGAAGAAAATAAGAGAAATATTAGCACCCTCAGGAAATCCCACCTCTTCATCATATTTGATTGCCATACACCACAATACGCTCAAGAAATCTATAAAAAAACAGAAAACATATGCTGCTTTTCATTATTATTATCTTTTATTTAATTAACCTTGAACTAAAATGACTTTCTATAAAGTTATTTTTGTTATATACAATTGCAAAGATGCATACAGATTACATTAAACTATAATCATACCAACACAGAATCATTTTCTGAGTGGATTATCCATGTGTTGCATTGATTTGGATCCTTGAATAAGATGCAAACCACTAGAGAGGTTTAAACAGCTATATTCTTTCTAAAGTACTCTTTAATTAATGTTGTCTAGAGCACTAATTATGAAAGCTCGTAAAGCCTAAAGCCTGAAAACACTTATGCACCTACTTAACTTTGCTCATTCAGGGTAGACCCACTGAATGCATTGGAACTACTCAGAGTATGTAGTCTAACTCAAGAATGCATAGTTGTGGCAGGTTAAAAGCTAAACAGCGAGCACAGCTTTGTACACATATGTCAGTGGTGGATTTTAAAGCATTTTGCTCTTTGCTATTTCTAATTACAAGACTGTCTTCAATGGGCATATCTGTCTTTCCCCAACAATGCATGGAACTGCTCCCTGGTAGCCTTTTGATAAAATGTCGAATTAAGCAAAACTGAGCCATGAGTCAGCAGGATATGAGATGCATGCATCTGTATATACGTATGTTTAGATGCACACATAATTTGTTCACATTATGAAGGCATACATTACGTGCATACATACAAGTATATCTCCTACACAGTGAAAAATATTGAAATTACAAGCCAAATTATTGTCTACTGTCAATGGAAAAACTCCTAAATCTCTTTAAAAATAGAATACTTGCATTTCTAGTTCATTCATTTTAAGACTATAAACCATTTTTATTTTCCTAAACAGCTTTCTATTTGTTTAATTAACACTGTGAACAGAGAAAAGTTTTAAAAGGGTTATGAAGCTTCTCATTTCCAAGCAGCCATTCAAGCTTTTATCATTTCCCCCTTCCACTTTGGCTATAAACATTTCAGTGTCATTGGAAAGTTCTGTTACATACACGCTTTGAAACTGGGACTAACAGCTGCTAATAAAATCTCACATTGCTGTTCTTTGTAGAAAAGATTTATCCTAAATTTCCAGACCTTATTTAAAAGAAGAGATCCTGACTCAAGAAAGGAAGTGGTGCACTATATGCCTCTATTAATATTTCAGTTACATGTTCCAGCTTCCCCAAATTCTCATCAATCCTTTCTAATTTTTGGCCTGGTTGTACAACCTCCAGAGGACATGTGCTGGTTGGTCAGCCACTTGGCAAAGATCAAATATCCTTTCTTGTCTCATCGGTTGGCAGCTCCAACAGTGGCTTTGGAGGCAGTGCTTGGCCAAGTGGGCATAAAGATCTCTTTTGTAGACTTGATAAAAATATGCAGCTAAATTCATGGAATCATAGAACTCTTTAGGTTAGAAAAGACCTTAAAGATCATTGCATCCAATCGTCAACTTAGCACTGCCAAGTCTGCCACTTAACCATATCCCTACCTGCCACATCTGCACATGTTTCAAATGCCTTCAGGGATGGTGACTCAACCACTTCCCTGGGCAGCCTGTGCCATTGCTTTCCATCATTATATCCCAGTGCAGTTCCTCTGACCAGGAAAACTAGATTGTGTGTTATCCCAAAGATCACTCACTGACAACCATGCTAGCACCAGACAAAGACATTTAACTCCAGAAATATCCCCACTGCACTCCCCAGCTCTCCCTGTTAGAACAAGGGAAGTGTTGAGGAGCAAGAGGGACACTAGTCTTTAAATAAGGTTCAATTAATTGCAGTATCTATTAAAGACTTCAAACGAAAATTGACAGGCTTCTTATTCAAATCACACCGTGCATCCTATGACTAAATAAGCAAAGTATTTTGTAGGAAATAAGATTTGACCTAAAGATGAACTGAATATCATGCAGTATATGCAAAAGACACCAAATTAGGACAATATAAGAAATCTTGATTCTGATTTTACTCTCTTCTACATGGGCATATTGATAATAATCTTATAAGTCAAGCTTTATACAGAACCCCTGTAAGCCCTTCCATCTTTGTGAAATGAACAATTATACCATAAATCTACACCAAACAACTTTAATATGTCAAAAAGTAGTATTTTTCAAATTTAAAAGCACACTAGAAGAATGGCATCTGACTTAGCAGAGAACTGATGTGCAACTCACTAAACACACTGTGTTTATGGAACTATGCCATTGGCTAAATAACAGCATACAGAGCAAAGGCATCATTGGTTCAGACTCATAGATTTTCCCCTTCCCTGCATCATATTACTTATACTTACTGCATTAATGTGAGACATCAAGTTCTTCAATGGGAATGTTGTATATGCTCATCGATTTAAGCTACCATAACATATACATGGTGTAGCAAGTTATACATGGATTTGACTGTTCCACAATAAGGAACACTTCTGGTCCAACTTTGGCTTTAGTTAAAGAGGGTTCTCACAGACAAGAGACCCTGAAACCCACATAACAGCAGTACAAAATCCAAGAAGTAACACCGTTCTATACACTTTATATTATATGACCCATAGAATTTCTAGATCATAGTTTTTGGGAAATGCTAGGGAATAAAGCCACTCTGTCAGCAGCTGCTGTCAGGTATCACAGTGACAGATCAATAATACAAACCTACAGATGCCGAGAAATACTCTTCATCTTAATAGAGAGACATCAAAAAGTAGTTGCTGCAAGACTTTGAACTTAAATATCTGATTGTACTAAATACATGTAATTCTTGGTACAGAGTATAACATTAAAAAATAAGTTTATCCTCCTGACACAAACTTCCTTATTCACATGATCCACAAGGAATAGAATTGGAGCCTCCAGGTAAAACATGGGTAAGCACCTATAACTTAGCCATAGTGTGTTTCTCAATGTAATGTGATGATCAATCCCAGTGATATTCTATCTGTAGAGTATATTCTTTAATCCATCTCACACACTCTGGTTTTCTATAACAAAAGAGTCATTATTAAACATATGATAACATAAGAACTTGTGCTGCTGTTACGACAACAGTATCAATACAAGGCCCTTCAATGTTCTTAGCACTTCTAGACAGGATTGCAAACATGCGTCATACAATGTGTGATTTGCTTGGAATAGGATCGTATGATCCTGCAAGGTGTGTGAAAGGGATTATTGGCACTATTTAAGGATCACTGAGCCTTTTCTCATCTCACACAGAAAAGCTGCATATTTGCAATTCATTTCTGTAGTTGCTTTATGAAGTGCAATAGTAACTAGGAACTGAGAGAATACAAATGAGACATTATCATTTGATCTACAGCATTTCCTTAAAATTCCAAATCTTGCTAAAGGAGCTCTCATGCATGCTGAACACTATCATCATTAGATAATTGCTCATTACAAACGAGCACAGGCTAAAGCCAGACATACTGTTCAGCTTTCTGAGCACATACAAGTTTCAATGTTCAAATGAAAATACAATATAATTCAAAACAATTTTTAATGATCAAAAGTGCTGGATTTACATCTAGCAGTAGGGGTTTTTTTGGATGATTGGAAAAAATATGTCTCTGTAGTATTTAGTGATTTGAAAATTCTCAAAGTAAAAGGTTATTTGAAACCAATACATTTTTTCCTGAATTCCAGAACACAAAACTTCAGAGAAACTGGTCTACAGAACACTGCATATTAACTAGATCTTGGAGTGGTAACCTTCTTGTAAGTGATATGCAATGCATTTCCAGCATGTGGTATCTGCTGGATGCTTTAAAAACAATGTTAATGTTTTCACTCAAGTTTCCAGTGGGAAACTGGAGATGCCCGTCTTTCAAGACCCCACAACAGTAAGTCTGCAATACATTCAAAGGTCTGAAGTCAAAGTATGCTATGTCTCTTGGGAATATGGCCTAGAATCAGTGTTGAGCTTATTGTTGTGTGTTGTGAATGAACAATTCAGCCTTCACATTTGTCAGTAAGTCACAGCCCTAACATCTCCCGGTAATATAGCCAAGTTTTAGATGTGCCTGTATGTTAGCAATGGGCTTTTGCCCATTTGCTTCATTGGTGAAAAAATAAGTAATCTCCTTCACCCTTCATGTCCAACTTACATGCATTTATTCATAGATGTCATTTCCGCAGATCTATTACTTATTTATTGCACTTCATAGTGAAGTTTGGCCATGGTTGTGCCTATTTAACTGGTTCTCAGAGTTTCCTAATTTATGTCTTAACATTCATAATTGCAAATAGTAATTGCAATGATTTGTGGATTGATATTTCTTGTTCTTAACTGCTCCACAGTTTCACTGTATTTGGAGGCAGAGAGCATCTGTCCCACAAACCAGTGTTATGTATAACTTCTATCCCAATGCCACTATATGGACCCTGAAGTTAGACTAGAAAAATGTATCCATCAGCAAGCAGAGCAGGACTAATCAAAATCCCACTAAACTCAGAGACCTACTCAATGGTAGATAAATAATTAGATAAGATCCTGGGTAGGAAACCAGGGCCTTGCTGAAAGTTAGTGCTAAGCTCAGTATTTTTGGGGAAAAGTGTACCATGACCCCCATTTTGACACTGAATAGGTGATCGAGGTGAAGCACAGAAAAAGAGAAGAGAAAAGCTGCACTGCCTGAGTGAACTGCTCTGTCCAAAGTTTCAGAGCTCTTTTTTCTTCTCAGTCATTCATCTGGCTGCTCTATTTAATCAAGGCTGCAAATTGCCTAGTTCNAGGTGATCGAGGAAGCACAGAAAAAGAGAAAAGCTGCACTGCCTGAGTGAACTGCTCTGTCCAAAGTTTCAGAGCTCTTTTTTCTTCTCAGTCATTCATCTGGCTGCTCTATTTAATCAAGGCTGCAAATTGCCTAGTTCAGTCAGGGTTAGTGAGTTTTTTTTTGCCAGACAAACATAGTACAATCAATGAAACATTATTGTTACAGATTATATATCTTATGCATGAAACTAGAATTATTTTCACATCAAATAAACCAGGTCTTTAAGTTCAAGATTCTAAACCAGTAATTTACAAATACATTTTACAACTGAGACTTCTTCTGACATTAGCAGGAGTTACATAAATTTATGACACACTGGAAATAAAATTGCAAGTTTCAATAAGAACTCCAGAGAAAGCTCTCTTATTCCTACAAACCTTGAAAGAAAAGTGGTATCACACTTTTAGACTGAAGTTCTCTTCTGGAAAAAGGAATTTATTGAAATAGAACTACCTATTTCACCAAACTAGTTTGTTTTTTATCTTACCGATTTTACAGTAAAGTCTGCTTAATACAGGGCTGTGCTTTCTTACTGTTAGCTTAACACCTATCCTCTCAGACTGGCTTCTCTTTGCAGTACGTGAAATTCTCCCTTGTACATAAAGTGTCAGAGTTGTGCACAACCCAAAGGCAAGCTCTGAGCAGATAGATGGTTTGCACAGTCCTCTGAGAGTTAGGGAGATATTTGAGTTTAGATTTTGCCAGATTCTTCAAGTTGTATCAGTAATCTACCCAATTATACTACTTCTCTTTACAAAATGGAAACGTCACCCAGAGAATCAAACAATGCTTAAGATTTTTTCCTTTTATATCTATGCAGATATATAACCTCTTTTTCACAGTCCATCTCATGTCATCAGTTAACAGTGTTGAATTTAGCTTCAGGAGAACTCAGGCACATGCTCAGCAGGAAAGAGGCGTGTTATATGAGAAAGGATTTTTTCAGAGCAGAATCATAACAGAAGCTCAGACGTGTGTAACATTCAAGTATGTTCTGGAAATACCACTGATAATTGAATAAAAATAAACCACTTGTCTTCAAAGGGATTTCTGTTGAGAAAAAAGCTTGTTTATGTTCCTCTATTTGATACTTTGGACATATGAATTAAAACTTTTACTGGAACCATCTTCTACTGCTTAGAGGAAAGAAACTTGCCATCTGCATTAAAGCATGTCCCTCTACAAGTTGTTATACATGTAACAAAGACAATCATAATTTGAATGAAGTACATATAGAGCAAAGACCTAAGAAAGACTTTGCCTCCATACAAGTATTTTAACAATGGAAGACAACTACATCTTAGTTAGATATACATAGACACCAGCTTTAAGAAATCTTTTTGTCATGTATTTCAAAGAATTCACAGCTTCTTCTTTTTCTTTCTTTTTTTTTTTTTTTTTTTTTTTTTCTCTTTTTTTTTTTTCTACTTTTTTTTTTTTTTTTT
>NDXB01018286.1:79872-94725 GCA_002631895.1 Agapornis roseicollis
TTTTTTTTTTTTTTTTTTCTTATCTCCTTCTTCCTTTACAGCAGCTTAGGTTGAAGAAGGAATGCCATCTTTAACCTTGAGATCCCTGTTCTTGCTGGTTACTGTCATAAGCTTATTATTTAAAAGCAACTCTTTGTATTTAACATCTCACCTCCACATGTATAATGGTTATGGATTAAAGTACATTTCCTAGGGGGAAAGAGATAGAGTGACTGTGAATTAGAAATGCTGGCTGTCTGGCTGGGTCACAGTTTCAATTCCCACTCCTGCACCAGAAAAATCTTTCTGTGACACCCTCCCCCCCCCTCTGTTTATGTGCTTATTTCAAAATTGTACAGCACTAGGCAAAGACTGTTTAGTGCAGAATATCAGATCCAGTTTTTCTCAGTCACTGTAAATAGTAAGATACAGTTACTTATAGTAACATAAGTATATGCTTAGAGTGTAATGAATTTTTAAAGCATAAATTCAACATAGTACTGCACTATATGTCCTGGAATTTCATCAGTGTTGCAGGTGAGAAACTATTTTATTTCCTTGCAGTACAGGCAGCTGTCTGGATCTGATTCCTAAATTCACAGATTGGACTATCTGTAATTCAGCCTGCTAATTATTTGGCTAAAAATCCAAGATCTTTTCTGACATACAGTCTATACTAACCAAATAGCCTAGAAATCTACTGTGGTAATGCCAGTTCTAGTTGAATAGTACAGTGGATAACTGGTGTCTGCACGTCAGAAGTAATCACACATGCTGTCTGCAGTGCTGCCCAGTGCACTGCAGCACAGACTCTCTGGGCTGAACTCATGGTGCTCCCACTGGTCAATGGGGCAATGACTGTAAGATCACCTTGGAAAAAAAAAAAAAGTAAAAATAACTGACAGCAAGAGCATTAAAACACTACTATTATTTGGTGTCAGCATTTCTTTGAAAGATTCCCAGGGAACATTAAGATGATTGCTGAAGTTGGCAGCATTAAAAATACACTGTGACTACAGTATGATGCTACAAAGAATTCTGCTGTGAGGAAAAGAGCAACTCCATCAGAGAGTTAATCATTTCATTTTTTCATGGTCATGAAACAAGAGCAAACCCCCCATTTCACAGAGTTGTTAACCTTCTATCTTGATGAAAATTAGCAGCTACAGTTTCTTTTAAACAAATTCTCAGATTTTTACTGGATAAAGCATTCCTCTGTTCATGTCAAAGAGTTGTGCAGCACAGCTGTTTTTAACAAATTCCTATTTTTACTCCCTGACTTTTGACTATCATTATGTATATGAGTTTCTTCAGCCTGCAAAGCATGTTTTAACAAGAAATATTAATGTCCCTCTACATAGATCATCTTTTCTCCTTATTCAGCAAGAATGGGTGCTACACAAAGTAAAAAACATCTGCTTACTTGTATGATAATTTCTCTTGAACTCATTAGACTAGAAATACAAAGTGGATAGCAGAGGTTAATGATGAATGTACAAAGCAGAACCACATTTCTTCATAAGTATGTTTCAAAGGGAAAACAAATCCTAAAATTCTATCACAATGTGGAGAGTGGTCTCCTTGGCAATTTTCATCATGCAGTGTGGATCTTTCTCTTCCTCTCTTTGCTTTCAACTGCTGCGGCTGTGTGTGAAGAGCTCTGATTTGCAAGATGCCTGTCACAGCACGGGCTATGCCAGAAACAAACACTCAAAGGAAACGCTCCTTAAAGGCCTCACTATGCACCCGTTGTCTCAGCTTCAAGACAGAAAATCTCCTACTGCATTAAGATAAAGTGAGTCAGCTTTCTTGTTATAGAGGCAGGCAGTTTCAAATAAACCACGTGAACTCATTAGATTTATTGAGCAGTTAATGTTAGAGCCTTACTAACTATTATGTTTGCTGGTACCAATAGCAAAGGAAGTCTTGCTAATGTCATGGCTCTTTCCTTGGTGCTTTCTTCCATTGTGCCAGTTAGAGGATGACCGAGAATAACATTTCTAGAGCTGTGACATATATTTGGCAATCTGCTGCATTCTGACACAAATTAAGGACCAATGATCCAGACACAAACTTCCCCCACAGAAATAGCCCCACTGTACCAAAAAACTCAGAAGATTTCAGGGGGAAGAAAGCAAATAAGAAAGAGTTGTCCTTTCCAACTCCAGAAAAATTCATAGCATGGCACTCCTGAAAACTTTCTATAGCTTGAAGCTTTCTATAGCTTAGGAGATGTAAACCAAATTATAAAGTAAAATTGAGAAGGAAGTATCCTATCATTTTCCCAAAAGTTAAACCTCTTTAGATTCAGAATCTGCTAAAGGAAACTGCACTGTTCAATATCCAAGCTGATTATTTAACTGTTACTATTCTTTAAAACATAGAAATCATAATTTAATCATCTATGCTCCTCTTTAGCATACAACAACTCAGACCTCACACACAGACATAACCAAATGTGATTCCCTTCACAGGACATAGCACTGAAAGGTAAAGGACCTGCTTTATTTACAGATCTGCTCTGGCATACCTTTTTCTTTTTCACAGTGCTGTAAATACTTTCTGGTATTGGAGTGGATCAGAGTGATGTTGACTGATAATGGGGCTGATGAAAAGAAAGGTTCTTGTGATCTTTACAAAAAAAGAGAAATAATGAGCTAATTTTAGAGGCAGATGTATGACAGCTCCACCCCAGCAGAATCAGTAATCAGTGATATTTGACCCCTAGTGAAAAAAATGAGCATGTGTATAAAGAAAAGCTTTAATATCAGTTCTAGTAAGATAAAAACAATTTTTGCTTTCATAGTTTTCTAAGTGATTTCTCTCACACCCCTATTTCCCTTTATTGTCACTGTTTTTCTTTATATGCATTACTATTAAGGAGAACAGGCAGAGGTTGTCTTTCTTTTTCTAAACAGTTCTTTGGTGTATGATTAGCATGTGACATGAGTAAAGCCTTTCTTGGTAGAGAAACGTTTGCTTTCTTCTAAAGTATTAGGTGAAGGATAGACTTTATAACATTTCATCCTATAGAGGACACATCTTCTGGGACACTGGTTTTGGAACATCAGTCAAGATAAGCAGATAAAAGAACAACTATTGAAATAGTGTCATTGTTCTTCTTGATGTTTCAAAGAAACAGAGTTATTTCAGTTGAGAGAAATTTCAGTAAACTAGACTGTACAGAATCAGCTAGCCATGTCCATATCCTGGAAACAACATTTGAGCTGGATCAGTTGTTGCTTCCTATTACTATTTAGAGAGGATTTAATTTGATGCACGAAGGCTTTAAGTAGACCTTTAAGCATTGCAGGGACAAACATTGCAACACAGCTGCTTGGCAGCAAGGCATGTCAGAAAGCAATGCATTTTCAAGCACAAAGGAGGCAAAAAGGAAGATGCTGTTAACTCCTGCTCCATCTCACTATCCCATCCTACTGTCCCATCTAAGTCAAGCTATTCAGGATGCAGCAATGTTGTATACCCTGACAGAGATAACACAAATCTGAGGAACACAAAAGCATTTGTTAAATACAGTCAGCAAATGTGAGTTACTAACATGCACAGACAGGTGAATATTTGCTAGACAGTACAGGTTAAAATAACTTCTTATTGTGAGAACCTTCATGAAGCTGTTGATCAGTTGGGCAACTCTGCAGCTAACCAGCACAATGCTGCCCCCCTTCCCCCTCAGCCACACATGGCTCCTGCCTTTTCACCTCATGACCAGTCACCCAATTCGCATCATCATTAACAGTGTGATTGAACTTCAGGAATCCAATACAAGACAAGGTAACGTCTATTTTTGTAGGATGAAATTAAAATAAAAAGAGCTCACAGGCACTTAAAATCATTGCTAGTACTGCATGTTATTTGTATAGAACTGCAGTACTTCTGTCATGCAAGTACTACTGATGATTTTTACTACAACTGTACTGTGAGCATAAAATCAGCATAGCAGTCACATTGCACACAGAGCCCCACAAATACATAGCAAAATTTCTGTCTGTAATCCAGGGATTTTACTAGATAATTCAAATGGAAACATGGGTACGTACAAATAACCAAGACAGGGTAAGAGCAACATGAAAATTGTGAAAGGGATACATGAGATAGGAGCTACAGGTATTGCTGAATCACACAACATTCTGAATAAAACACAAACCATACAAAATCCTGCTACTAACTAGAAAGCAGCGATGTTATTAATGGTATCTAAAACAAAGGTGAGAATCTCAACCTCTGATGTAATATAAATCCAACAGTATCATCATAAATATTTTGCCTAGGTTTCTCCAGCTCAACCCAGACAAATCTGTTTTATTTTTCAGAATGTGTCTATCGCTATCAGTGACCAGTAGGTTTCAAGAAAAACTGGTGTTAGGATCAACAGCATGTACCAAAGACACCAGCCCTGCATTCCCCTGGTGCACAGCCTGTGCAAAGGTTTCTGAGCCTTCCCTTGACCTGATTGCTGCAAAGCCGAGCTTTGAAAATTAACCAGAAAATAAAAGGAACACAATTCAGACTATACACCCTCAAAAACCACAGAAAGAGCAGCTTATTAAAAACATGCTGCTTTTCCAAAAGACTAAAAGATATTCAAAGAGTAAAAGCAAAAGATATCTCCCTTATTCGAGAATGTATGGATCCACACAAGATTTTAGGAACAAAAATTCTAGTTGCTCCTAATGTATACTTCAAGATTGGATCCTATTTCCCTACCAAAAGTCCAATTAAGAAGGAAAACATCAGATTAAAGTATGACCATATCGCTACACAAAAAACGACAAAAATCACTAGATTTACTATGTTGATCAGATTTGACTCAGCAAATGTGACTTAGAGTGCACTGTCAATTAGAAATCTTTTTTGTTCAATAAATACAATTCTTCTGTTTAATTTCTAAAACAGATTGGTAGCTGCAGACAATCATTAAATATATTTCATGATATATTGTTCATTAAACAGAGTGAAATCAAATAATAAATTATGATGCTTCAACTGAAATAATAATCACACAATTTTCCACACGGTTTAAATTGAATAAAACACACAAAAAACTTTTCTTCCTTTCTCCCATATTTCTGTTTTTAAAACAGGAACGGAAGCTAACAAGCAGCTTAATATTTCATGTTGCTGAGATCTCCTCCCAGTGCCACTGATTAGCCTGACTTGAAAAAAAGAAACAAACTGCATTATCTGCAGTTTCCTACTTTTAAAATAAGAAAAAGTGAAAAAGTGAGACAAAGTAAGAGAGTCAGAGAGAAGGCATAAAATTAATTAATGGCTTGTAAGTAACAGAAATACAAACATGAACTTTATCTTACTGTGTGGGTGGCCTAATAAAGATCAGAAGCAAAGAAAAGCCCATTGTCAAGAACTCGTCACCACTCCCTGTGATGGGAACCTTGGAGCAGGATGACTTTGCCACCCCAGGCTCCCACTGCCACCCTGCACTTGTGCCCAGTCTTCACACTCGTCATGTGCAAACCCAGTGGGCAAGATAAGGGATTGCTTTGCTTGCAGAGGTCTGCTTCCCTGTGATAAACTTTTATCTCATCCATAACTGGATTTAAGATAGGAAGGATACACTCATCTTCAAAGCTGTCACCAGAAGGGAACTCTATCAATGACTTCAGCTTTCACATGCTCCAGATAAACTTTCCGTTTTAATCTGTGCCCTTTGTGACTTTTCAAGGTATCATAACTATCAAAGCCCTAATACACTCCTGGATACAGGGTGCTCCAAATTAGATTCCATTTATCCAGCTAAACTTCAGGCCCAATTTTACTGCAAATATGACAGCTAGTCAGATCTAAAAGGAGTTTGAAAAAGTTAAAGAAAGAAATTTGTGCTCTATCCACCTCTGCCCCACCAGGCTGCTTGTTATACCAATATATTTTAAAACTCTCATAAATCTCAAACAGAAAAAAATAGGATTATCCATTACCATGTCAGCTTAAGTGATAACATAAATATATATCACAGAGCATCTGCCACTAAATCACTGGTTTTACATGTCAGATCTCATTTATTATTAAAAAAAAAAACAAACAAAAAACAAAACATAAAACCAAAGAAACCCCAAACACTTTAAAGCCTTCCTTATTATTTTGCAAGAGATGACTGACTTCTAAACTGCAAGGTGGAGCTATTCTTTCTAATCTTTTTAGACAGAGAAACTTCTATTATAAACCTCAGTCAAGAAGAATATTAGATGGCGTTCACAAATATGTTATTATTGCCTGAATTACTTCATCCCAGTATGTAGTCTAGAAAATCCAACAGATATTTCCCCACTGTTTTCCCCCATCAATTCCCATTGATTTTACATGAAATTATATGTCACATTTCAGAAAACTTGCTTTCTCTTACTTGTCTTTAAACAGTAGAAAATATACATTAAGGCACAATATTCTGGTGTCAACAATAAATCACGGAATCACAGAATCATAAGTACCAACCAGGTTGGAAGGAACCTCAAGGATCATTTGCTTCAACATGTTTTGGTAAAGGCACAGTCTAGACAAGGTGGCACAGCACCATGTCCAGCTGAATCTTAAAAGTATCCAATGTAGGAGAATCCACGACTTCCCTGAGGAGATTATTCCAATGGATGGTTGTTCTCACCGTGACACATTTTCCTCTTGTGTCCACAGGAAATCTCCTCAGGAGTAACTCATTCCCTTTATTGCCCCCTGTTTCCATGTGACTCCTTGTAAAAAGGGAGTCTCTGTTTTCTTTGTGGATACCTTTTAAATGCTAGAATATGGTGATAAGGTCTCCCCCATCTAAAATTTACTTGTAGAAGAATTTATAAAGAGTGCTCCTTATTCACAGGAAGTATAGGATTTTCAAATGCAGAGTCTGTGTTTGCAGTGCTGTGTTTGACAGATAGGGTCCAACTTATACAATCTTTTTGCTTTTGCATTTTTACATGTGATTTGCTTTGTCCGGTTTTGCCCCTGTGTGTCAGCTGCTTTAATAATTCTTAAGTCAGGCACTCAGGGATCAAATTACCAAGTCATGGAATTATTTCTGAATATGCAATCTGTATCCTCTTAGGTACAAGTGAAAATCCGCTTGCAAAAGCCACTCATCTGTATCATTGTAAATTCACCTCTCCAGTCTGACCTCTTCCCCCTTCTCCAATCTCCAGTTATCAACAAATCAAGAATACCATAATGATTTGTTTTACTTTACAGCAGAGTCTGTTGGCTTGCTTCACTCTATCTGTTTATGAGTAGAAAGTTATTTTATTTTAGAAACAGATAGCTAAAACATCTGGAAAATCCACACAGTTGTCAGCCCTGTGACATTCAATGCCCTCAAACATATGCCACGCAGATATAAAGTTGCAATTCTAAAGGAGATGTACTTTATAATGTGAATGTTGAGAACATTCTGATTTCGATCTCTGCCAGTTCCCCCATCTTTTAAATCAAACAGCCGCTTAATGATTGCTGTGGTGGTTTATATATCTGTGATTCACGGGCGTGCTCTCAGGAGGTCATCGGAAAGGTTGGCATTTCACAAAGTGGTACAGTACCATAGTCAGCCATTACACTCTCCCACCTACGTACAAGCTAATTTGATTAAAGGTAGAAGATCAATCAAACTCTATTGCCTCAGAAAGATTAATTACCTCAGCACTTTCTGAATTAATTATTAGTGTTCATCCATGGGGATAGAAAAACTCAATACAGTAGAAGTAAAAGGACCCAGTGGGCAGATGAGGTAGACTGGGATATATTTTAGCCCAAGATTTATTATCTTTAACTAATGACAATGTCTTCCTTTTTTACTTAAATTAGACGTAAGTGCTATAGTGTGTTTATAACTCATCAACAACAGAACTAAAATATTACTGTTACATTTCAACCTTTTTCTGGAACTGAAAGCACACAGGGATTTCAAAAATGAAATGGCTATTTAAAAAAGCCCCTCCTATCTCTGGCAAGCACACCCAGCCCCAATTTCCAAACAGGGAACAAGATACTTAAAACTTCATAGTTTTACTTTTTTTTTGTGCTCCAGCATGAGGGCTAAAGTCCAGCTGCTAGAGCTGTCTTACTGATGATGTTTAAAGAGTGTATTTCAGCAACTGTGGAGTTTCTGATTATCAGATAAGTCAGCATGGCAAAAACTGCAGACACTTTCCCCAGGGAGAGCAAACTCCCTATCTTCAGCTGTCTGCCATCAGCATGCAGCACTGACCCTTTCTTCTTCACAACAACATCAACAAGATTTACAGGATCCTGCAAGCCGTCATTAAGGAAAGACTCTCATGGTACCTGTGACAGTCCAGGCTGCCAGTGTGACTCCCTGCCAGCACCAGCGATCAGCAGCAGCAGGGCGAAGCTCCTGGCTGGGTGATGCAGCCAGCCCAGTGTCCAGCCTGGGGCTGGAACTGGAAGTCAAGGGCTAACGCAGCACTGAAAATCGGCAAACATCCTCACTGACATTTTTTATATTACCAAGACAGAAAAGGGACTTCTTGGATCACAGACTAGATTTGCTTTTATTACAGAGGGCAACTTATTTACCCTCTCATAAACTTATCAAGCTTCTTTTTCAAACCAGATAGAAGTCTCATTCCCTGCTTATATGCTTCCTCACTGATCTTGTTTGAAATCCCCAAATTTCTGGTCTCAGCTGGTTTACAAACAGCACCAGTTCATTTGCCTGTGAAGCAACCCAGTGCTTCATGTTGGCCCTCATTCTCTGCTCTTATTTGAGAGTAGTCCTAATCCCCAGCCCGCTTTTACTTTGCAGTTTAACAAGCCTATATTAATTCCTTATTCTGTATGCAGGCATTCTGTTCCCTTGCTATTAATGGCACTCCCATGAGTTCACTTTCCTTTAACATGGGAAGCCAACACTATTTGCAATAGGCCAGTTGTGGTATCATCAGTGTCTTGGTTTTTTTTTCCTTTTTTTTTCCCCCCTGTACTAGGAGTAACCCAGGATTTTTCCACAATCACATTAGGTACTGGTGATTTATAGTTTATCTTTGTAATACTCAGTTGTTTTTTTCTTTATGTCATTTTCAGCTGGTGATTTATATACTAGTTACACCCATTCCTATGAGAACGACTCCCAACTATTAGATTTCATCCCACTGCTATTACTCCAAATCCTTAACAAAATCCAATTCTTGTGTCATACACACCTCCTCCTCTATTTTCGGTGATGCTTGGGTTTCAGATAGCAGAATATTTCATTGACACATTCCTGCTTCTAATGCCAAACTCATTAATGAAGATAATGATGAAGATCTTTCCATTCTTGTATTAATTGGTGTCTTTTCCTTCTTAATTTCTAATGCTCCACCTTAATGTCATAATAATAGTTATTAGTTCTTAAATCTATATAGACTAACTATACCTGTATTACCCAATATTAAAAATGCATGTAATTGAAGTGAGATAATAGAGATAATCTAGTACTATTCTTGCAAAGCCTATGATACATTCATAGTTTTATCTTTGAATGTATTTATATTTCTAGTAAATGTTTTCCAGTGGCAAAGCCTGAGTACTTCTTTTTCCTTGACACCTCATCTCTTAGAATTATAGAAAAATAAGGAAAACATTATCAGTTTTGGTATCCTGGGAGGAAGATTATCTCCTCCACATGACTGCACTGAACCTGCTCTGACTTTTACTTCCATTATCATCATTCTTCATCAGCCTTCTTTGCTTTCATCAACATCATCCTTATCAAAAATTAAGGAAAGGTGAAAGTGTTCTTTTAATTTTGGAGAAGAAATATGCTATCTTTAATCATGAACAGATGTCATCCTTGCTGCAAACCACCTTCATATGTGGCCAAATACCATAGATTAGAGCCTAAATTCTTCTTAAGACTAATTCTCTTGAAGTCTGATGATCACTTAAAGCCAGCATAAGCTTTGCGTCAGCTATTCTTTCTCTCATTTGCTGTCCACAAGTAGTGTACCACGTGACAAACAGAACTAGGGAACTGATTTGTTTACAAATAACATTTTCCCCCTTAGATGAATTCTTCTATCCAGTTCATCCAAGCAGCTCTACAATTGCTTGTGCTGCCACAGGAGAAAGAGTGATTAGGAGATCCAAACAAGAAGCCATAGATGCCTCTAAGCAACACCAGCTTAGAGCAACAATGAAATTACAGTGCCGATCAGCTTCACCTTTTGGCATTCCTTCCTTAGCTCTACACCTTCTGATGTTCAAGACAACTTTCTTTGCTTATTACCCACTAATTCATGTTAAATATCCTTATGGTGGCCCCCTCTCCTTAAGATAACAGCTTTCTCCTCTTCAAACACCTGACATCTCAGTATGATTTGCCTCATTAACTGCCCCTTTAAGTTTCAACCAGCTTTGTTGATACTACATAATTACAATTATTTAATTGCAGATTTCTGGGTTTCTGTTTGGTTTTTTTATTGTTTGTTTGGGGTTTTTGTTGTTTGTGCTTTCCCCTAAGTTGCAATCATATTCCTCTTACTCTGCCCAATTTCTTAGCTGAGCTGGGCATATTCCACCTTCTCCAAATAAGTAAGAAAATAGATTTATCCTCTAGAGGGGAAAAAAAAATACAGATTATTTTGATAAGGCTATAAAAGCAGGTGAAGCTGAACATTTGTCATGAATATGTCACATGAATTAGATAACCAAGCATAACATTTACCTTTCTACTCCCTTTCGTCAACCTTAATGCTTACAGACACTACAAATCCTTAGCATGGGAATTATTAGAGCATCCTTATTAGCTTGAGCAATTTATGAGCACAAAATATATGAATACCACACACATTAGTGCTGTTACTTAAGGATAATGTTCTCTATAAACCTACATACATTTTTATATTAGTATTTACTTAGTGTGACAGCTTATTGGCATCTCTTCCTTATGATGCACCTACCATACTGCACATCATGCTTTTTTTTTGGGAAGACAACTAAAGTAAAAGAAGAAAAATAATTTTAAATAGCCTATTTCTAATTTATTTAGCACAGTCAACTAATTTTAAAGGTGTGTATAGAAATTGCTCATACTTTTCTAGCCACAATGCTTTTACAGTTATTCTTTCCCCCTTGCTTCACCCTTATATTTGATAAGAATTTGTAAGGCTTCCTCTCACCAATATTTCTCTGATTTTTTTATTTTAAGTTGTGGCCATCTTTTGCAGTGTTGTGTAATTCATACATAAATGGAAAGTTTCCAAAATACAATAATTTCCACTATTAGAGAAACAAAGAAACCAAAGAACTGTATTCAAGAAAAAAAGGGAGAAAACACTTGAATATATCTCTGAGTGATGCTGCATCTGTCATCAGTTTTCACAAGCTACTTAACATCTTAGTAGGCTATAGATGTTACTGAAGTTGTTTCAGGCCAACTCTATGTCTCCTTGGTAGGCAAAGTTAAACTAAATTACCATCAGATGATTAATCAGTCTTAATGCTTTAAACAAAGTTTCAGATTAAGACAGGTCAGATATTAAAGATCTTGAGAGACAATGAAGGCCATGCTTATTCTGTCATAGGAATTCTACTCAGATTATCTGACCATATATTTCTTTTCACACTAACATTTTGGTCCACAAAACAAAAATAAAGATACTTTGAATATATTATGCAATTCAGAATGGTTTTCACTATTAACTGTGTCATGCATGCATAAGTGAACAAAATGAAGCTCAGGCTGAATGATATCATATCAGCACACAAGATAGGCTGGTACCTTACCTAAAGAAAATCACTTTGCAGCAGTATACTGAATAAAAATTTGCTGTGTGTCTTCCCCCTCTTTTTTATTTAGAGGTATAAGAGCATATACCAACATCCATTTATATCTGCTCTTTTTCTGCCACTAGATGCTGCCGTTAATATAAACATAAAACACCAAAAGGGACTGCAAACTGTGTTCTCCACACTGTAAGCATCACACTGTATTGTGTCAATTAAACTGTTTCAATAAGATACAAGTTAGAACAGCGAAAAATCTTCACATAACATAAATGCTAATTAAACTGTGATGTCGGGTTTAAAACTGAACTGTCAGGTAATTAAGACAGGTGATGAAACTTTTTCAACTTCACACTTGAAAAGACATCAGACATCTGCTTATTCTCCACAGTGTTATGTGTCAATAATATTCAAATGTCAGGGCTGTATTGTTTTTAGGGCAACATTCTAGAAAAGTCATCATCCATAGTTCTGAAATTGTAAAAACTGAGCTCAAAAAGCACTGAGCCTATTTGTAAAGGCAAGACAGGATTTACAGGCCTGTTTTAACAACTCCTCATACACCAGGTCCTGTCCCATGCTTTCTGCATGAGAGGACCCAAATGCTCATTTCATGTACATCATGCTCACTTCAGAAAAGCATATAAATATCAGAGTTACAGATAACAAAAGAGAGCTGGCAAACAAGTTCAGATCATGAGTACGCATAGCAAAACCAGCAAATGATATATATACATAACTTGATACTTTCTTTGTTTGGAATATGTCTGTAGCCCTTTAGAGTGTCACTGTGTAAAGAATTCAGTTTGACTGCCTGGACTATTCTTAAGGGTATAGTACAGCCTTGAATATATATACACAAACAAAAGCAAACAATGAATAATGTTTTTAACCCAACATCCAAAATCTCTGATGGTTCTTGTCAGCTGTCTATCAGCTCAGAAAAAAAACCAGCAACATTCTGGCATTATTTCAGGAACCATACAACTATAATTTTTAAAAGTCTGAAACTGAGGCTCCCCAGTTAATAGCTTATGAACTTCAAGAAAAAGAGAGAATAAACCTCATCCCTGCAGAAAAGCCCCTCAAGACTCCAGTCTCAGGCAACACAAGGCAAAGGCAGCAAGGCGATTTTCAATAGCCAGGCTGAATGTGTCAGCCATTACTAGTCAGAGGTAATGTTCTCTGCTGGATGCTGTATTTGCCAGTGCAAAGATGTAAGTACTTTCTCACACAGAGCTATTTCAAGTGCATAGGACTTACTAATTCATTCATCATGACACACTAAAGCAGCTGAAATACACCTTTCAGGCCAAGTTTTGCCCAGAACAGATGTATTTTCACATCACTTATTAGGCTGCTAACAAGCCCTTAGAGGCTTTCACACATTCAGTTATCTCTTCATCAATGGCACAATTCAATTTAATCCAGATAAAGAGCCCCTGGACAATTAAGAGTTAACTAAAGTACAGCAGAGTCTCCAACTGGCTGCCACATCACAGTAGAGAAAGCAACACCAACCAGTATCCATAGCTTTAGCATGGTCCTGAGCTTATACTGATTTTGTTTAACTGCTTTCAGTGTCATGAGGAGCCGGTAATAACCGCAGAAACTAGATGACAAACTTTTTGGAGATTATTATTACTACATGCCATAGCTGCTCTCAAAAGAGAAATCAAGCAACTCTCATTTCTGGAGACTGCAGTGTCATTACAGATCTACTCATCATCCAGAAATCCTTCCCATTAAA
Organism: Agapornis roseicollis; assembly: GCA_002631895.1. Taxonomy (NCBI): domain Eukaryota; kingdom Metazoa; phylum Chordata; class Aves; order Psittaciformes; family Psittacidae; genus Agapornis; species Agapornis roseicollis. The sequence continues at coordinate 93,344 of NDXB01018286.1, forward strand.
ACAAACTACAACACACAGTAGCATTGGAAACACATTAAAAAGCATAAAGTCCCTCAGCACAGTATTTATGACTGTAAGGGCAACAGTGTTAACCTCATCAGAAAGCTCCGCTGTGTATAGCACAGCAGATCTATAAAAAATACCAGGTTACCCATAAACTCTGTACAGCTCAAGAGTGTTTTACTTTCAGTGGTCAGACTTCACATTTTTAGAAATATGTGGTGTCTTTGGCCATATTAACATCAATGTCTGGTTTTAATAATTGCTTGAACGAGAAGCCCACTTTCAATACTCAAATGATTTAACAACTGAGATGACCAGAGTTCATCACTTACTGGACTCCGGGTCTGAGTTGCCATCTCCTTCTGTCCGGCTGTTGGGTGAAGCTTGCTCATAGTACTCCTCCTGGGGGAAGCTGAGGGGCAGAGGGTGCGATGTGCTAGCACCGCTTGTGGGTTCATGGTCTCCAAGCCCACTGTCACTGCAGCTTTCCTGGGAGCCATCTGGTAGGTGAAATGTGACACGGCGCTGAGGCTACAAAGAAGGAAGAAAATTATATGGTTTCCACTACAGTATCAGTAATTGCTTAATGCAACCAATTTAGGAAATGTATTATTTCAGTTATCTGCTGAAGACGCATTATCTGGAGTTGTGCACAGTTTCAGGCTTTCATGAGCAGCAACCTGCTTTCAAACCCGCTCCGCCTGACAGCAATGCTTTCTTCCGGTTTTTAAAAATGTAAGCCCTGATGCAAAATGAAAGACACCTCAAACTAAACAGACTCTGTCAGACTTCATAAGTCTTTGGATGCCATTTGTATGCTGACTTGGAGATTTCAATCACTTTTTGAGGCTCAATTTATTTCATTGCTCAGTTTTCTAGTTTTCATAAAACATTTTCTTTTCCATTAAAAGCTGCTCCACACTTTTGGGCCTAAAAATGCAAGACACTTCTAATGTTGCTAAATTCTTCTAAGCCAGAAGAAAGAACAAACAATAACAAGCCTTACATATTGCAAACAATTTTAATTTGCACAGACATTAAACCAATGATTTAAAAGTAGATTCCACTACTCTCCTTCAGATATCTCATTACAACCCCTTTGATTTCTGTTACACCATAGATCTGCGTCTCTACTATAAAAGGCTGGAAGCTGGAAAACAGAGAGAGCTGAGGAGGGGAAGTGCCACGGCACTGCTGTGGAAGGAAGGGCCAGGTGAAAGGAAGAACCTGATGCCTCAGGGATAGGACAGCATTTTCATCACCTAAGTGACTCTGTGTGATTTAGGAGTTGAATAAATGAAATGTAAACCTGTCCCAGTATTAAAAGAAAATAAGGGAGGGAAAAAAAAAAAAAAAAAAAAAAAAAAAAAAAAAAACAA
>NDXB01018286.1:102261-131983 GCA_002631895.1 Agapornis roseicollis
AAAAAAAAAAAAAAAAACAAAAAAACCCAAAACCACAATAATTTTGGATCCAAAGGTTTCTAAACTACATTTTCACTAATTTTGGTATCATTCACAGTAGCCCTCAAAAACTCTTTGCTCCTGCCCTGCCCCAGGGAGTAGCCAGCCCTTGCTACACCATGACATAGTAAAGCAGCAGGTTTCCTGCAATATTTCTGTAAGAAAAAATTACTATTGTCATAGCTTATACCATCGGTGTGGTAATGAGTAAGTTTTTAGCTGTTATTTACAGTAGAATACATGACATATCCAAAATTATTAAAGTGAGTTGAGCTACATACTACTAATGCAGTCTTAAATGGATATCTGAAATACTTATTTGTAAATGGGAAAAATTCTACAAATTGAAGTGCTGTATTGTATCACTGATACCATCCTTCACTCCTACAGAGTGATGTCTCTGCAATTGTCCTTTCAGATAATCAGAATACATAACTGTCTTTCAGAATTCACCACATGTGTAATTCCAGTAAGGCAAAATATAGAGCCATTAGCCTGCCTTTGTTCCTCAAATCTTTCTGGCTTATTTCCATATTTAGTGCAGTCATTCTTTAGGACTATTAAGATTACTTACTCATCTTTCTTTACAGTGCAAAATATACAATACAAATTACTTAATTAATGCAGCATATGTTAGTTTGCATAAGGAAATCATGCAGTTCTGGGCAAGGGGAACTGAGGGACTCCAGCTGATGCTGGAGGGAAGTTACTCCCTCTCACAGCAAGCTGAGAGCTGCTGAGTAACACCAAGAGTCGGCGACTGGCCTGCAGTCAGCCCCATGCCCCTGCAGCTGTTCCAATCACAACCCAGCCACTACCCACAGATGGGGTATTTGTGCTCTGAAAGCACAATGAGAGTGCCACTGTAAGCCAAGGCCCACTTCTGTGAGATTCAGATGTCTGTCACCAGGGACCTGGCTTTATAAAGCACAGCCCTGTGGCCTTGGGTTGCTTGTCTGGCAAAGTTATTGTGAGAAAACAAATGAATTCAAGCCATGCACAGTAAGTAGAAACTGAGACAAAAGTTGTTTACTTTGTAGCTCAAGGAGTCAAGAGAAAGGTACTAATGCAAAAATACATAATGCACCAAGGGAAAATGGTAGATAAGCCAGCAGAAGTGAGGACTACGCATCTGGAGGGAGCCCTGAAGCCAAGCTTTTCCTCATGGGACTGCCACTGCATAGCCCACACAGACCACCAAGTGCCTCTACCACCAGCATGAGCATACCAGTGTTTTGATCAAAAGCAACTTAGTCCCAGCCATTTACTGTATAAACCCAAAAATAACATTACTGCATTTGCATAAATCATGGCATCAACTAGGTTAGAAAAGACATTTAAGATCATCAAGTCTAACCATTACCGCAAGACTGCCAAGTCCACCACTAAACAATGTCAATCCCAAGCCAAGTCCCCACATCTTTGGAAAGATGCCTGAGTAGAAGTAGAAGAGAGCTGAGAAATAAAAAAGGCTGGGGTGGGAAGGCCAAAGGCATAGTGGAGGCAACTCTGTGAGTGCATTCTTCCACTTGCCACACAGATTAACACTGCTACCACCTTTAGTTCAGGTATATTCAAATTTCATGTAAAGCTCAGTTAAATCAGAAATAAATATTATTCTCCATACAAGTCACACTGAACTTGCAACCTCTAAAACTGCAATGCTTCTGCAACTCTGACACCCAGGATATGACAAAGAAAGGCAACTACTTGCTCTAGTTGATCCAGAAAAGCGTGACAGTGCAGAAACCCCTTGTAACATGCAGTCAAGAAAGAACAAAAGGCTTTAGGTCTACACTGTATTCTTACTGCTCAGGAGAAGGCAAATTGCTGTAGATATCTGAAAAACAGTGAAGATCTTTGAAATAAACCAGCAGGGAAAATGCATGTGTGTAAGTGTAATAACAATGTCAGGAGAGCTGGCATACATCACAGAGGCAACAGGGAGACACAATGGGCACAGATACCTTCCACACACGGTTACAGGCGCAGGCATAGACTTGCATTCCTGTATCAGTTACACTATTGAATACCCACAGCAACTGCTTTGGTTGCTCACCCCAAAATCATTGTTATGCATAAAATTTCCTGACTAAAGACTTCAAATTGTACTTCTTAAGTTATTTGTTAGTGGGGTTTTTTTTTATTTTTATTGGCATACAGCATCTGTGCTTTGCACAAAACAAAACACACTTCACACATTTTCCAGGCAAAATGCATAAATATAAACTTGCAGCATTAATTATGTTCTTTCTCCTACTGCTTTTAATTAATTTGACCTTTGGTCCTATTTTTGTCAATTCAGGAGGCATGCTGCAATCAGAAGAAAGCTATGGTGTAAGTATTCTATTCTGCAAGTCACCAACTAGATGAGTAAGCAATGGAGGAAAATCTATAGCATGCAATTAGCATTATTCTTTTCGTTTAGTTTTGTTTTACTTCACAGAACTTATTAATAAATTTCAGTAGGTAAAACTGAAGGTAGGAACCCTCCTACATCAGGTGGACTATATTCTACCTTGGCACAAAAGAAATTCTTTTGATGTACTGGAAATCTTATTAATAGATTCACCAGAAAACAAGCATGTAAGTTGGCAGAGGCAATTGCAAGAGGTAAAATGAATGTAAATGACAGATGAAAGAAAATTTTCATGCCGTTCAGATCAATATAAACGAAAGTGCTGCTGCAACCACAGCACCAAGATAAAGAGAATTCATCAAACTTGTATTTCAGACTATTTGTCCTGCTCCAAATGCAGCCTCTGTGTTCCAGAGGTATGGCCACCCTTTACCTAATTAATACTACATTAAGATACACTCCTGCAGGAGCTTTTTCCTTATTTTGACAAATTGAAGATTTTCAGCACACTCAGATATGGGAGGGGGGGAGCACTGAGAATAGCTTCTTGCTTCTAAATACTGCCATTTGAAAAGCCTGTAATTGCAGCACTTAATAATTTTCTAAATACTTAAGCCAGAATTAATTATCCCTGCTATTACTGCAGGATCATGGATCATATATTGGGTATGATGAAGAGAATGTGTGATAGAACATTTTATTGTACTCAGTGCATGCAGTGGGTGTGCAGGGCACTTAAACTATTAGAAGCAACAGGCTTTTCTACTTCAATTATATCTCAGTATGATCATCAGATATCTACAGCATCAGCTTTGCTCATTTTGTGATTTTTGTTGTTGCCTAATTAAACACTTTCAGGACCCTTCTTTACACAAGGGACTAATCACCATCTAGAAAAGAATCCTGCTTTATTTAAAATTGTATTGGTTCTTGGTGAAGAATTAGAGGAAGGTAAATGCTTATTGTTAAACAGCTTCCATTTCAACAGACTGAAATGCATTTTTATTAGTAGCCAGAAACCAAGGCACATCATGAACTTCAGCAACTGCCTTTAATGGAGCAAATTCTAGTCTCCTGGCAGTTTTATATGGTGTTGAGGAATCAAAAATATATATAGCTACCTTTACAGTTAATTGCTCATCCTGTTTAAAATTTCCTTTATGCAGAAGCTGGGTAGCAACAGAAGTACTAACTCCAATGTATAAGACATTTCAACATTTTGAGAACATAACAAAGAAAACACATAAACGTGGTATTTGCAAGGGGGAAAACAAAGCCGCAAGGAGATGAAGCTTCACTTCCAGAATACTGGGTTCAGACCTTCACACAGAACACAAAATAAAGTGACTTTGATCTCATTCTAGTGTGTTGAAAACAAAGTAATTCCTTACAAAAAAACAATCACCCCCTCTCTGAAAAATTACTGCTTGTCTGAGATTCACTAGAATAATATTAAACCGTTGATGCAGGCTCACTGTTTGAAAGCCGGCTGGCAGTGCTGCTTTGGTTTCTAAGCAAGTAGTTTACTGGGAAACCAGAAGGGAGAAGCAGCCTGAAGCACACCAGCTGACTCTTCCCAGAAGTTCAAAAGACTAGGGCTGTGGTGCCGTAGGTAGCTGAAGCACAAACAGGGATATATTTACTAGAGAAATGTACTGTCACATCTCAAATGAACACAATCAGAATCAGCACAGATTTCAGTCAGTGCTTGTGTAGCAAAATGGCAAGACACTAAATGCCATCACGAGCAGTGAAACAAAAGGGATCCAGAGCAACACTCTCTCACCTACATTTCTAGAATTACCTTTGAGACTCAGAACCATGATACATTCATTTATTTCATACCAGACTATTGCTGAGTCTGTGATGAAAGAGATCAGGCAGCTGTGGAAGTAATTTCCCTAGTTGGGAGGAAAACATTTCCTTTTATGTTATATGCCCTTGTGCTGGCTCACTGTAACCCCAGCCAACAAATTCACCTTCTGTAATTGTTTACATCCCAGCCTCAAAAGATAGACCCCATTTTTTTCCCAACAGTTAAGGACTATAAATCCACTCTTGGTACAGACTACAGTCTAATTCCCAACTGGCTCCCCAGGGACTCTCAAAAGAAAGAGAAGACAAACAACAAATACAAGAAGATGAGTCTCCAGCTCCAATCAATAATTTGCCCGTCACTCCACAAGTGCATCTCCCTTTCACCATAACTCTGTGAAGTTCCTTATCAGTGATGTACTCTTACACTTGCTAAGTAGACATTAAGCATTTTTGTGTCCCGTAGGTTTTGCATTTCAGTAAATCTCCTTTTCCCAGCAATACGAATATATACAATAACCACCACAGACTGACAATACGTGCTAGAAAATTTGAAAAACTGCCTGCAGTGTAATAGTGCTTTGCGCATATATATCATTCTTTACTCGAATGGGCTTTAGAAAGATGAATTCAGTTTTGGAATAACAGAACAGAAAAGGCAGTTATTAAAATATTTTACAAATCAACAAACTATAGCACAAATGGCTATGCCCTCTTGATTTCTGTGACTGAAGGTTAGGCTACCTCAATGACAGAAACAAAACATGAAATCAGGGGTCCTAGACTGAGAAAAGGTATTTAAATTCAAATAAACTATCACAGACTGCCTGAAATATAAAATGCATGTGCATTTTATAAGAATAATGCACATAAATACAAGCACATGCAGCATCGCTTAAAACTGTATCAAAGCCAGAAAATGCACCACAAACCCAAAAAACAGTGACTCAATAAAAACTGTTTTCTGACTAGTTTGGCCAGTACTAGCGGGTATTCACTGAAGTGAGTGCTAATGCAGTCTGTTTCAATGGAGCCATATGGATTAAAAAATGCCATTAGCAACATCATCTAACACTAAACCCCTGTGAGCAAGTGAGAGAAGAATACTGATCTTATCTGCTCTAACAAGACTGAAAAAACTGGTGACTGCAGAAGATTCATTCTGCCAGATATTCCATCTGTGAGTAACAGACAAGTTCATTAATGGAAATCTTCAAATTAGAGCTGAGAAACCCACAGCTAAGAAACGACTGCCTTGACAAGCAAAGTTCCTGCTTAAAAGCTCTACAGGTTCATGAGGCTTAAGATTGAGTCATTACCATTATCTGCTTTCACTTTTAAATATGTCTGTTTCTCATTCTGAAGTTGCATTGACAGCAATGCTCCTGCCAGCATTTGCCACTCGTTGCACAAAAATAGTTTGGGAGGAGCTCTGAGTACAGAGCCTGAAATCTGTCACGTCAACGACTTACCAGCTCTGCAACACAATGCAGAATTTAGATTGAATCCTTTTAGCATTTAAGTCAATCTTGCAATCTGCTCAAACTTTTAAAATGCCTGAAGGTAGTACCTACAGATGTATTACCTACTTCTGGCAGACTTGATTCAAAGCTCCCTGAAGGACTTTTCTCCCAGCCCTACCTATCTCCAAGTAACTGCTGGGTGAAGTGAATGACAAAAGCTCCACTAACATCCAGATTCATAATCTAGGACATGGCAATAGTGATCAGTTTGAAGGTACAAAACATAGCTAAATCTTGAGTCCCAACATGCTATATATCACTGGCAAAAGCAGACATGTCTAGAGAAAAAGCAGGCATTACTTAAAATGTAGTTTCCCTTCAAAAAAGAAAACATTAGTAGAGCAGTATTCAGTGATTTTCCTACATAACTCAACATCAACACAAGCTGTATCCAAATATCAGAAGAAATAACATCTACAGAAACCAACTATAATATTTTTCCAGAAAGCTCTCTTTAACCAAAGCCCTGCTAGAAAACATCATTAGTGAGCTTCTTCAGGAATGCCAGGACAGAAGTTTCATGAAGCTTCATCACATTAAATGAATGCTGAATTGTTTATTGTTATTTGTTGTTGAAACTCAAACAGAACACCAGCTCCAGGCCCACCCCAAATATGTTTCCTTTTAATTTTCAAATTCCAAGCCTGGGCAGGAAGAGAGCTGCACTCAGCGGAGGCCAGAGGAGAAGTGAGTAGTGTGTATCAATAGGGCACCTCGGTAAATGCCTAATGCGGGATCAAACAGAAAAGGCCACATTTCTAATACCAGCCTAGAGGTAATCAAACATAAACACAGGCAAATCGATTCAAATCAAAATCAGCCAAAAGGCATTATATCACAAACTAACATATCCATCAGGAAAGGTTTGATTTTGTCTGAGCTTACAACTCTTATAAGCACACTGCTAAAGCCACAGCTGCAGATACTTTCAAATAAACTGAAGTATTAAAAAATAGCAACACTGAAAGTGGTAACACTGAATTTACCTTAATAGGCTGTACATTTAGGTTTAATTATTGTATATGCACCCAAACATGCTTCATTTAAAACACCAACCTGTGCACCTTACTTTCTCTTAGCAACAAGCCAGTCAACAGTACTTGCCGCCTCTCATCTATGAGTATGGTGGCAAAGATCTAATTCACCCCACAGCACATGCATGAAGCTGCTGTGCAGTCATGCTGCTGGGTATGATTTAGTCAACAGGCTCTTGGAAAACACATAGTCTCTCACACCAGTATTTTCTCATTTACACCGTGTTCTTTTTCCTCTCGCCACAAGCAGGACAAGCATTAACCAATTCTTCAGCCAGTCGAAAACCTTAAAAAACAAAAGTAACCCCCCAAGAAAGCAAACAGGAAGAAAAAAATAAATTAATTTGTTTAAAATTTGCTTGTTCTGGGGTAACTTCTGGAAATATTTAGGTTAAGTCAAAAACAGGAATCAGAATGGATCCAGCTAACTACCAGACAGCTGAAGACATCACACCTCAGATTTCTACTGGTTTGTTTATGCAAAATAATGGCATTATTTCATGTAGTTTGACTTCTAAACTANCTGGAAATATTTAGCGACATTTTGGTTAAGTCAAAAACAGGAATCAGAATGGATCCAGCTAACTACCAGACAGCTGAAGACATCACACCTCAGATTTCTACTGGTTTGTTTATGCAAAATAATGGCATTATTTCATGTAGTTTGACTTCTAAACTACTTTGAGGAGATTCTTGATAATTCCTGTGAGGAAAAGTAATTAATTTGGTTTTCAGTGACTGAAAAGTATTGAAAACCAAATTGATTTTAGACATATTTTCAATCATGGTTGGCAGAGATCTTGTACCTTAATGCAAACATACAAATGGATTTTTCTTTTCCTCTTTTAAAAGGTTCTCTGACCAGGTGAAAGGTCATTTGTGAGAATTATTTCCCTTTAAACTGCAAAATGCTCAACTAATTAAAAATAATAAAAATAAAAAGCACACATTCTGCTCTAAGTGATGGCTGACCATCGCCTCCAGACTATTGCTCTCCCATAGTCAGAATGCTGCTCCACCCCCACAGGGACAAGGTGTATTTACCTCCCTGCTTCAGCTTTCTTCACACAGAAGGATGCCACTGTATAAGATGACTGCAACTAAAATACCTGTGATGCTTTTTGTTTGATAAGAAAGTGTAAGGTAGATTTTCTCTCTACTAAATCTGTTTTGCAGCTGGGAAATCCAGCACAGACTCTACGATGTGCTGCCTTACCATCCACCAGTGCTGTAAGTGTGAGTGTTTGCAGAAAAAGCTGAAAACCTCATCGATTTACAGAGGGGAGACAGAAGCAGACAATTAGCTTCAGAAATGGAACACTAAAACAGTCATTGTCTCCTCAGTGCAAACTAACTTTTGACAAAGGTTCCCACTGAGATGCCCATACCAAAGGCAGAGGGTTCAATTATTGCAGCTTATATTTTAAAGTGTAATGATTTGCATTATCCCAGCTAGCTTAAAATTTGAGTAAAATAATCAATAGTTGTTTTCCCATCCATGAAAATAAAGCATTGGATATGTAGGTTTCTTTGGGAGGTTGGTTGTTTCTCGAGGCTTTCTGTGGGTTTGATTGTATTTGTTTTCAATTCTGGAAATTCAGGCAAAATCCAATTCTCTGACCCTAGGAAAATACTGATCCAAAGCCACTGAATAACAATCCTGATCTTCTTCATGATGCTGAAACAAAACTCTGGAACAGAAGAAATCTGAAAATCAAAATTCAGAACATGCTGTAGCTTGGCTTTAGCTTATCCCATTTAAACGATTAAAAACCAAAACCCTACAGCTCAAAACAAGAACACCAAAAAAAAAAAACAAAACACCAACCCAAAAAAACCCAACCCACAACAAAACAACCAACCAAACCACTCTTTCCTACGTTTAATCTACACTAGCATAAATACATTGTATTATTCTGCCATCAGAAAAAATACAAAGCTTGTTACACTTCAGGTCAATACTCACACCCCTCTGGATTATTCCAGCTGTTGACAGCTAAACACAAACCCAGTGCTTATAGTCACTACTTTGCCAGTAATATTTTCATAGAATCATAGAATAGTTTGGGTTGGAAGGGACTTTAAAGCTCATCCAGTGTCACTCCCCCTGCTATGGGGCAGGGACATCTTCCACTACAGCAGGCTTCTCCAAGCCCTGTCCAACCTGGCCTTGAACACTGCCTAGGATGGGGCAGCCACAGCTTCTCTGAGCAACCTGTGCTAGTTCCTCACCATCCTCATAGTGAAGAATTTCTTCCTAAAAAGCTAAAATGTATCATCTTTCAGTTTAAAGTCATTACCTCTAGTCCTATCACTACATACCCTTGTAAAAGTCATATATAAACCCAGTAAATTCCTTCAGACAGATCACACAAAAACTTCTGGTACTGAAACTGTGGTTATAGTCTGGCATATATAGCATATTTGCCACTCAAGCACACTCCCTCACCCTCAGGTTTTTTGCAGCAAAGATCGATTCTTTTGTGCACAATAAAAATGCTTCAATGCAGAAGCAGTGCTGCCATAAAACAGAAGGCATGAGGCTTCAGCAGTGCATCAAGAGGGTACTAAGCCCCTCATGGGTCACACAGGAGACCTCAGGTTCCCTCATTTACAAGACCTGGGTTACAACTGTACAACTGCTCCATTAAAACCAAGCATATTCCCTTGCCTTTTCCAGAAGAAAGGGTGTGAAAGAAGGTGAGTGCATGCCAAGAATGACTGTAGCAGAAAGAAAAAATATGTCATTCCTAAACAATGTGTACATATTTGTCTTCTACCAATTAGATGATTTTGTTAGGAAACCAAATGAGGCTCAGAAATGGGGGTGGGACACAATACAACCTTCATTTATACCTATATATTGTTTAAGTTCAAAGAGACATTTATCTTCCCTGATTAGGTAACACAATAGTCCATTATCTATGAATAAAATGAATGTCTGTGAATTTCAGACATCCTGTTTCTCTAATGTGTTTTTACTGTGTTTATACTCTTGACATCCCTATAGAATTTTCTGTCAAAAACCACAAAGCTGGAAGCAGCCTATATATGCCTGTGTGGATGGAATTACAGTAGGCCTTACAATAGGTAATGAAAATGTAATACTGAATTGTGGAATAGAATACAGCACTATTATGCAAAATCCTGCTTTTATAAATACTGTATAACAAAATATCTTTTTCTTTAAAGAAGAAAGGAAAGCTTTTAAAGATTGAAAGAATGAGCTACCTCCTAATACAAAGAGTAGACAAATCTGAAAAATAATGATTCCAAAAGTTGTTCAAAGTAGTTAGCTGTTTCTCCTTGTCATTCCTCTGTTACACAAAGGTTGCTTACACTCTGATCCTCAGATCAATGTAATGACCAGTACATTGGCCAGCCATACATCTTAATAAATGAATCTTCATTAAGTCATCTCCTGAATCCTTCAAGAGTTGGTCTGGCACTTGTAAGTACTAATGAGAGGTCAGCAGTAATTCCACAAATAATAATCTGTGACTGAACTGCAACCTCAGTTTTGCATTCATTATTTATTATATACTATGACTCAATTCAGACCATTGTGAAAAAAAAAGACAACTCATTTCAGACAGTGCTTAAATGGATAATTTGCCTTAGTACAGTATCAGACATTAGACTCCAAAGTTAAGCCAAAATCTTCACATACTGACCTTTGCCAAAGCACAGGAGCTACAGACAGGGGAACAAGCCAGCTGGTGTGACATCTCTACTTGCACAGTAAGAGCATAAGAATAGCACCTGGTGATTCTCAACAGCTACAGGTAACTCAATAAGACAGACAGAGGAATATTTTAGGAAGAGGCTGACAGCTTAACTTGCTCGAAAAAAGGCTTATTATTTATTTGGGTCCATTACTGCAATCACAGGCATTATTGCCAGCGTACAGGCACAGCAATGCAATAACAGCCTGCTTTCATCCTCTATCCTGTTCACATGTACATTCTCATTATTCACTCAAATCCTATTTTTTCAGGATCACTGATCCAGTCTAATCTATCAAACAAATTTCTTGAGAACTTGGACAAATACATAAAACCTACAATGCATCAAAAAAGGGAAACATTTCAGAAGCAGAGCAAGAATTATTTTCTCCTCCTTTCTTTCATCTTTGTTTTTTTGGTTTTTTTTTTTTTTTTTTTTTTTTAAAAAAAAAAAAAAAAAAAATTTTTTTTTTTTAAAATAAAAAAAAAAAAAAAAAAAATTTTTTTTTTTTAAAATAAAAAAAAAAAAAAAAAAAATTTTTTTTTTTTAAAATAAAAAAAAAAAAAAAAAAAATTTTTTTTTTTTAAAATAAAAAAAAAAAAAAAAAAAATTTTTTTTTTTTAAAATAAAAAAAAAAAAAAAAAAAATTTTTTTTTTTTAAAATAAAAAAAAAAAAAAAAAAAATTTTTTTTTTTTTTTTTTTTACCAAAAAACAAAAAAAAAAATATACATTTTTTTTTGGCAGAGAAAATACAAAATTACACGCAAAATTACAAAACCCAACAATAACATTCCCAGACATGAAGATCAATACAGAGAAGCCATAGACAGCACAAAGTTTATGAAATGGGATACTCTAGTTATTTAAATTGTGCTCAAATCTGTATCAAATCAGCACTCCATTTATTTCTTCAGACCTTAAGTACAAGTCCATTTAAAAGTCTTCTGGAATATTTAACCTTCTGACACAGAGGGAGAATCTTTTATGCTTCTGACAAGATGAGTTCTATTATATAGGCATACAGTGATGAAATTACATGTTTTGGTAGTGGAGTACACATGAGAGACTGCCCACAGATTGAGCGAGATTCAGCAGAAAGCATAACTATATATGATTTGATTAGCAATCAGGGAAGAGGAGATAAAAATGGGTGCTGAAAATCACAGGGGGAGTGAGCACTGTTACAATTAATATTTGGAATTTCTTACAAGTGATTATTGCATATTACTTGGAGTCCAGACTTTCCATGTGTTCAGTGTTTAACATCTGTACCAGGCACAGCTCTCTTCCCTTTACCCAAAACTCAACATTTAAGAATGCAGGGAAAGTATACAGATATACATTTCACCCCCATTATGCATTATTAAGAGGGATCAACTTGCATTTTCCAGCATTCAGCTGTCTCAGTTTAGTATCTTTCAGGGGTCATCCACAGGTAAATCAGGTATTGGAAGAGGCTGCCCTAGGGAAGTGTTGCAATCACCATCTCTGGAAGTCTTCAAAAACCATTTAGATGAGGCCCTTAGTGACATAGTGTAGTGGTAGATTTGGCAGTCCTGGGTTAACAGTTGGATTTGGTGAACTTAAAGGTCTTTTTCAACCTAGTTGATTCTATGATTTTAGAGGAAATTATTATAGACAGAGGGCAACAATGAAACAAGCAGAGAAGATGTAGGTACCAGCCAAGGGAACAAGGACTCAGTGTAACAAGGTTAAGTTTGCAAAAGGTAAGTGTGAAAAAGGCAGCTAAGGATTTCAGCTTACTGTGGTTAAAGAGAAAAGGGAAAGATTTAGTTTGTGATATGCCTGTAGAGAATAAAACCGTACCTAACCCATGCTTTGTCTTTGCTACGTTGCCTGGTAGCCCAGTAAATACATGCTGGCATTGCTTGGAACAGGCCAGAGGTTTTGCACAACACAGACTGTGGGTCTCATCAGGCTTTGCCCAGACTTGCCTTGGCCAGGCTAAGGTGTGATTTGTTTGCTTGTTTGTTTTCTTTGTTTATAACAGCACTTCTCAAATGTGCAATTCTTTCTGTGCTTCTGGTACAGGGAAGTAGCTATTGCTTTATATATACACATATAATATATGAAACTAATAAATAGCAATACATGCAGCTATTCTAGGTAAAATGAACTATGTAGATAAAATGCAACAGAGAGGAATAACAGGCATGGAATGACAGTAGGGGCCTTGAAAGTACAGGCATAGGATGATATTAGAAGCCCAAGAGCTATAAAAATCACCTCATTAGTGGTGAATGCACCCCTGGTAGCTGTGTAAAACTAGCTTTAAGGTTAACAAAGAGAATAAAGGACAAGTATCAAACATTGGTAAAAGACACTGTGTATTGTAAATGTGGACCTAAGCTACCCTATGAAGAAAGAACAGGGTGTAGGACACTTGGCAAGCACATAAAGGTGAACTGAAGGGCCAGGAAGAAGAAACCATCAATGTCAGCATCACATTTCTGGCAAAGGACTTGAATGCTTATGATTGGGGTATTCTCATCTCCCTCCAGAATGAAGCTATTGAGCAGTGAGAGAGTGGAAATGTATTGTAGCACCCGAGAAAGGGGTAGATAATAGCAAGATTGCATATCATAAATTTAACTGTATATAATTGGAATTATACGTGTAAGTACCATTGTAACTGGATTATTGATAGTTCTTTAGAATACTAAGACTTCAATTAGGCTAACAGAAATCCCTGGTTTTGCACAAAAACTGTTTTCTTTTGCCCACAATAGGATGGTTTTGGCTGGGGTAGGGTTCATTTTCTTCATAGTAGCTGGTATGTGGCTAAGTTTGGATTTGTGCTGAAAACAGTGTAGATAATACAGGGATACTTTAGTTACTGCTGAGCAGTGCTTACACAAAGTCAAGTCTTTCCTGTTTCCACACCTAACTAGTGAGGAGGCTGGGGTGCACAAGGAGTTGGGAGGGGATGCAGCTGACCCTAGGGATATCCCATACCATAGGACATCATGCTCAGTATATGAAGATGAGGAAGGAAGGGGAGTGATGTTTGGAGCAATGGCATTTGTCTGCCCATGTAACCGCAACACAGTGGAGCCCTGTCTTGCTGGAGATGGCTAAACCCCTGCCTGGCCACAGCAAGTGATGAATGAAATCTTTGCTTTGTTTTACTGGCATGCACAGCTTGTGATTCACCTATTGAAATGTTCTTATCTCAACCCACAAGTTTTCTCACTTTTGCTTTTCTGATTCTCTCCCCCTGCCCACTGTGGGGCTCAGCTGCTGGCTGGGGTTAAACCACAACACTCTGCTTCCCAGGTTAACTAAAACATTATGCAATTTGAGATGATAAAATGCAATTAGAAATACCTGCTTAACATGCAGTAACAACAAAACTTCAGTGCGTTACTACAATGAATACTCCGCGAGCACGTAAACATATAAAAAAAGCAAAGAGCAAGTGTCATTGTTCTGATGATTGTATAAATGTATTGAATTAGTACATCAGGACTCTTGACTCTGGTTAATTCTTTATCTCTTATTTTCAAGATGTGCTCTTAAAATCTCTCACAGAAATGCAATGGCTCCCTCAGAGCTGATTCTTGTGGTTTACTGTTCAGGACCCCTCCTCCTCTCTCCCTCCCCCCAGTTTTGAGAAGCAGCAGTGTGAGTTAGGAAAGATGAAAAGCAGCATGTACTCACTACAAAGATAAGTTCTGAATTCTTAACAGATATCTCAGAAAACTGGAAAATTTTCCTTTTCAAACTCTTCATGAATACTAATTTTCGTAACTGATAGTCAGAACTTATAGTGAACAATTCACTGAAGGTCTAATCATCCCTTCATTTACTCATTAGAGACTGCTCCAAAACCAATGTCTTGAATGCTAGCACCTGGCCAAAAAAATATAATTAGCTGTGATCAAAAGTGAGTTAAGCCCTTAATCTGTAGCCTTTCAAGCTGGCCTGAAAGACTACAGCAAAAAAGGTAGTACAACTAATGAGGTGAAACTACAGCACTGAGGGAGTTCCATCACCAAAGCATCATGCAGCCATCAAGGGGAAATCATTTCAACCTTTTGAGCTGTAGGTAAAACCACTTCAGAGCAATACAGAGTTCATTTCTTTTGTTTCTGCAGTAAGTAAATAAGCATTGGTGTCTTGGGTTTTCATTACTTCACATTCTATAATGCTTAACCCAAATACTGAAAAAGTTGAAGATCTACTTGAAAACTTAATTTGCTTTGTGAACAATAGTAGTGTTTGCAGAAAACAGCAGGAGGGTGTGGAGATAATGACAGGGGCATAGGATATAAAAAGAACAAAGATTTGCTTCTTTCCCAGTCCATACCCTAACAAATGGCACCCCAGCTCATCAGGCCCTCATTGGGTCACACTGTCCTCACACTACTCAAAAATGGACTGGGATGAGATCCACATTTTCAGCTGACACAAGTCTGAGCCTGCAGCATGTGCTGATAGCCATGGGACAGTTGTCTTTCCACAACCGCAAAACTTCTTTGTATTTTGGCTCAAAAGTAATCTTTCCATGTTGTTTCTAAATGGTCATTGTAAGAAAATACATGTTACTGGACCTGTCATAAACTGTAATGAAAGGGCTGATAGTAAGCTGGAAACCAGAAATACAATTAGATGTCAATTCTTGACCTATTATTTCTTTTAATAGCAACACAAACAAAGGAGAATCATCAGAGACACTACTTATCTGGCATAGTAGCTAGGACTCACCAGCACAACTGTCTGCACATGTGTTCATTCTTTTTTTTACTTCTAATGAAAGACCTTCACAAGAGGAGGTGAACAAAAATTGATCCTCTGTGAATTTTCCCTGTAAATACCAGCGTTGAAATACAACTAAAAGGTGTAACATCCTATCATGCCAGGACCAGTACCCTATACTAGCTGTATGCCTGGGGGGAATTCAGTAACAATGTGTGGATCTTCTGTAATATTATATGAATATGAATCTGAGTTTACTAAGTAAGGATCAACCTGATGAGGGAATCACTGTGCCATCAGTTCCTTAATTCCTTTACTCAGTGGTAAACCTGAATGCAAGCATTTTAGGCACAGACTTTTATTTCCGTATGCAAACAGAAGATGCTGGATACAAACTTAATTCTGGTATGGGCCCTTTACCATTTTGCTGCTGTACTTTGCCTGGGGGGTAAGAAACTTGGAGTATCTAACTAAGCAGGCAATCAGACAGCCCCAGTAATGAGAAAACTGAGCATATGAGTAATTCACAAGCTGATGTGAAACAACTTCTGCAGGAAACAACGAACAGGTAATTCAGAATAGGAAATTTATAATGATGAAAGCTTGCAGATGAGCAGAAAGGGAGGTGAAATTTGTCAAGTCGATTTGCTCATTAAGCCTAGCCCTGCTAGGTGTGCTCTGGAATGTTCTTTTCCTCAATGTATGCCAAAGCACAGCCACCTGCCTTTGCAGGAGCTCAGCACAGTTTGCTTTTCTTTTTGGCAGTTTGTTGTGTGACTAATTTCAGTTTATTTATTGTTTGTGTGAGGGTGGTGGCCAACTAATAAACTGCCTCTTGGGAAATGGTCTGACACGTGTTGAAAGATGCCTACATGGCCCAGCAGGTTCTGTGCTGCAGCAATGCTCACTTGCACATTTCTTCTCACACCTGCACCTGTGTGCATTGACTCCGATGGTGACAAAAAAGCAGACAGAAAATCAGTCCACGTAGCACTAGCAAACGGATCTCAAAGGGGACATAATTTGGAAAGAGAAAGTGTTATGACATTACTTAGGCAGAAATTAAAAAACACGTATGCTGTTTCTGTAGGACCTAATCCAGAGGTTTGATGACCTTAGCTGGCTCTGATAGAAAACAACACAAACCTGGTCCAAAGGATTGCAAATTACAAGTCAGGGGCCTTTCCTCCTTCCTAGAACAGTATTTAAATCTTTGTCTTAAATGATGGCAGCAAATACTCTGTTAAAGTACTCTGGAACAGGAAAGCACTATTTTGTTACAGCTAGTTGGTATACAATATAAAAAAGGATAAAATCAACTTCAAACATTCAATTCTGCCTAAAAATAATTGCCAGAATCTATGGGATGCTAATTTGAAAAATGTTTAGGTAATATTTAATAGAAATTGTAAATTTTTGTTAAAAATATAATGCCTAAGGTTTAAAAATCTATTACTATTATTCTCCTTATTATATGTTACTGTGGACTTTTTTTTTTTTTTCACTGCCGAAATTTTATACTCCCATAAAAGCAATTTTCTTTCAGGATTAATTTCAAAAAAAAACTTCATCCATTTTCAAGAATGAATCTTTAGACTGTTTCCTTATGAAAAAATTAGTATTAGCTTCATTCAACCTGAAACATAAGAAGATAACTAAAATGCAAGAGCCTGAACCAAGAGAGAAGGCTTCTGGAGACTTCTACAAACCCAGTTCCTTAACACAGCAATAGGCAAATGTTAAAAACCTTTCTGAAGAACACTATTTTTTATGGATTTTGAACTCTGTGATAATGAAGAGGAATATCTTTCCTCTTCTGATCAATACTGGGCTGGGTGTTCATCCGAGAAAGAAAAATTATGGTTTTGTGATTGTTCTCGTTAACAAAGGGCTCAGAATGGTGGTCACGTATGGCTGGTCAAGAGGTCCTTCATTCTTTCAGAGCTGCTCATTCGCATACATGGCACAGAGCACTGC
The DNA here is from genome assembly GCA_002631895.1 of Agapornis roseicollis. Classification (NCBI taxonomy): domain Eukaryota; kingdom Metazoa; phylum Chordata; class Aves; order Psittaciformes; family Psittacidae; genus Agapornis; species Agapornis roseicollis. The sequence continues at coordinate 119,455 of NDXB01018286.1, forward strand.
AGCTGCCACATAACTTAAAATTTAGGAATAGATCCAAGCAGCTGGACTTTTTTTTTTTTCTTATATATCTTCTTTATCTTCCACTGAAATATCTGAAATACAGACAGGTCAAATATTGCTATTCACTAAGCCATTTTCTTCAAGGATGTAGATGTGCAGGTTAGAAATTCCTATGGGCTCAACAGAGCAGCAGAAGACAGAATGCAATCCATGCCAAATATTATTCAAGAAAACACCTGGGCTATGACATAAAAGGTAAATTGCTTAAAAGAAAAAGGGAGAATCATAGAGCCTCCCTCTCAGAAAGGTGATCACAACATTGAGAACTCAAAACACCACCAATTACTGTGCTGATTTCAGCAGTCTCCAACTGCATTTATTCTTGTCACTGCAGCTCGTTAGTGTCCCTGTTAAACAGGAAATTAATTTGAACTATGACAACAGCACCTATAATGGTAATTTCAGTCAAAGAGAAGTGTTGAATCCTGAGCAGACAATACTCAGAATGAGAGGCATCAAATACACTCAGTGCATAACTTCATATGAATAGTCAGATAATTTTCCTTGAATGAGAAAGGAACACTGAAAAACAACACAGGATCTACACAGTGATTGGATTAGAAAGCGCAATCAAAGCACTGGAAGCATTTGTTTCTTCAATGATCCATGTCCCTCACGGTCATAGGTAATCATTTATACATGGGCATTATAGACAGATCTGCGGAACAAGTGTCCCACAAGCTACCACACAGAAAGGCCACTGAATACATCCTGATGTCCGATTACCAATTCTACTGCTGCAATTAAAAAAGGAAAAAAAAAAAGTAAAATAGCATCCAAAAAATGTCACACTATGATGTGTTGGAGAAGGTGGAGAAGAGATCACAGACATCAAGCCAAGAAAGTGAGCCCTGTGATATTTTGAGCTTACATTTGAACAAACGCAAGCTCTTACATTGTGAAAGGCAGGTAGGAGGACAAACAGCATCAACATTCACTACAGAAGGGGAAACCTGCTCCTAGGAAAATAAAGCAACAAGATAGAGAGACTTAAACCCCTGTTGTAAGAACTAAGATTGATGGGTTAGCATCACGGACATAGGGAAGACTGGCTGCTCTGGTCAGTTCTTTGCTCTGATAAATTATGGCTTTGCCAATTACCTGAATCTTAGAAACTCAGGAAAGACAATGTGCAATGTGATCCAAACTATTCCTGAGACCAACAACACATGAACTGTATACTAAAAGAGAGTATTTTAACATTGCTTACAACCTATTGAAAGCATGGAGTTCTGAGTTCATAGAGATCTGAGTTAACAGAAATCATAGAAAAAGGAAATAGTCCATCTTTATATTTATAAAAAAATATATAGATATCCTAATAAATTACATACATTCAAGGTCAAAGATGCTTGAATTGTCTGAAGTTTTCACAGGCACTATGGACAACCACTGACGGTTTGTTTTAATACTTTGAATGTTAGTGTTTCCAAGACTGTCAGAATGATAGCTGTAGCAAAGGCAATGTATTAGTGCAGTCCCAGGGGAGTTACAATGATAAGGGTAAAGGCACATAGCAGTAAATTTCATGTGTACTGTAAGTATTCAGCTGACTCATCACAGTATGTTCTCTCTTATTATAGGGGAAACCTCCACAAAGCAAACAAAACAGTTGAAATACCCATCCTGGGACATGCTTAATAAAACCTACACTGATTTCAAAGCAGAAGAATATCTCTAGGCTTGCACAAGACAGAACTGGTAGAAAGGGAATATTTTGAAGCCAATTAATGTAAGAATTTCAGATTGAGAACTGAAAATTCAGCTGTAAAATACACACTAAATGGATATTAGCTAAAGAGATGACTGTGGTGTTTGTGCGTGTATATATGTATATATAAATTGTTAGTGGAGACTGTTTAACATGAGAATCTCACAGTATTATTAAAACTCCAACAGCTAAGTCTTTAATGATGAAAAATGAAATAACCCATTTAACCACAGTAGCTCTGAATGCAAATATATATTGAGATCTGATTTATCCAAGACACTCTTGCCTTCTAACATACCTTGGCAAAAATAAACAAATGCAACTTTACAGTGTGGTCCAAGTGAAAAATAAATAGTCAGGGTGGTTTGTTACTGTGGGTTTTGCTTCTCTGCAAATCTACAAACAAATCTGGTGGATACAGTCTGGAAAAGGTAAGCTATTATAAAAGAACAAATGAAATGAAGAGAAAAATAGTGTTTCTTGCCCTAGGCATGAAGCAGTGCCCTTGAATTATGTGTTACAATCAATTTTTAAGCTTACACTATAGATAACATCTTTCACTGATGTCTCATCAAACAAATTAGATCTGACCACTGAAATACTGAAAGTTAGCTGGAAATGATAAAAATATTCACACACTTGCTTTACTGAGCCCCCATTGTCTGAAGTATTAACTCCTTTTGAGACCAATAGCTAGTTTACTCTAAGCTATGACCTACAGACAACAGAATTTAGCAAAATCTACATGGATTTACAGTTTAGAAAGAATAGCATTCTGCATTAAGTAAATGCTCTAATTAAAATCTGGAGTGGTAGAACTTGGCTTCTGCTTATTAGACAACAGTATTTCAGAAAAAGAAAAGAATCCCAGTAGAGACAAGAACCAGCATTCAGCAGAGTGAAAACTTAATGGACAGCTGTTGTTGGGTATCCTGTAATTCTGTCAGTTATCACAGAACCAAAAATTTATACAAACCTACAGCAGTTAACCTGGAAAGTTTGATTTGAACATAGTTTATAGGTTAAAATAACTTCTGTTTCAGAATTGAATCCTTATTGTTCATCTGGCTTGTTAGACTTACAAAGAAGTTTTAATAAAAGTATATTCAATATATTTCAAATCAGAACATCAGAGATTCAAGCTTAATTCCAGGACTTAAGTTGTTTATCTTGCTTCTTTTTCAGAACAAGGTGTTTAAAGCTACATTTCCACTTATATTTTTAGAAAACCAAAATCTGTGCTGGTGAGGCAGCTGGGAACAGCGAGTGACAGACATTTAGAAAAATTAGGTCAAAACTACTTAGGAACCTAAATCTTGCCATTTAATTTGTACATCTAATTTGATGTATCTGCTTGTATACCCTGGCTTTCATTCACTTGGAAGTCAGAGTTCCCACTGGTAAATCACACATACATCACTGCTACCTCAAAGGTGTCACAAAATGGGCTTTTATGCTAAGCTGTGCTCTTTTTTCGATATGCTTATTTTGCATTTGCCATATAAACACAGGAGAACATTTACACCTACCTGCAGAACCGGATAAGCCATATTCATATTATAAAAGTATTTGAAAGAATGACTTGATAAAAAAAGAGTTTACAATCAATAATTCTTAATTGTTAACTTGGTAAATCCAAACTAAACAAGTTACAGAAGCCTATGTTTCAAACTGATAGGATAATGGTAATAGATGGTAAGGATAACAAGTAATCTACAGCCTATGTTTTTAAAGGCACTTTAAAGCACTTTAGTACTGGTAACAGGATTCCTCTCAAAAAAAAAAAAAGGCAATCTAAATTGCACCTTCCCTCCAGGTGAAGTTAAAGCAGTTCTATGCATGAAGTAAATTAAGTTCCAGTGCATCAAAGATGCANTATGTTTTTAAAGGCACTTTAAAGCACTTTAGTACTGGTAACAGGATTCCTCTCAAAAAAAAAAAAGGCAATCTAAATTGCACCTTCCCTCCAGGTGAAGTTAAAGCAGTTCTATGCATGAAGTAAATTAAGTTCCAGTGCATCAAAGATGCACAGAAAGAGCAGTTTGATTTTTGCTTTGCTTTGCTATTCAGATTATCTCCCAGGAACTGTTACCCCATAGATCAAAGGGTGACTGTTTGCTAGCAGCACTGACATGGAAAAGTATCTCAGGATATATTTTCACCAGAGAGAGCCCATGTGCAGACTCTGTGAACTTCTGAATCTATGCCATTGACTCAGAGAGATGCTGCTCATGCCCAGAGCACACCACTGTCTATACCACCAGCCACATGAGATGGCAGAACTTTTCATAATGTTCTGCTAGGATACATTAAAAGAAGGGCAGCAAAACCAGTGGTGCTTTGGTTTCTTTCAACACAAGCTGAATGTGAGAGTCTGAGAACTGAGCAGAGTATAACAATACTGGGTTGGATTTGCACAGACATTGGGTATCTGAAATTACTGCACTGGAGAGCTCTGTCTGAAACCCAATGTCTCAGTGCAAAAAATCCAATCACCATAATCATACAGCCACAGCCTCTGCTCTTGCTGAAAATAAATAGGACCACATATATACTATCACGTGATATACACCACCAAGCAGTAGCACTAATTGTTTATGTTACAACTAGTGAAGACTAAAAGCATGCCACAGCCTCTTCCCTGCAAAACTCCATCTGACAGAGGCTTTAGTGCAGAACAATGCAATTCTTTTTGATGGAACGTACTGGCAGTGCCCCAGACCTAGTCAAGCACGGAGCAAACAAGCAGCCTGTAATTTGCTGATGCTGTAATGAAGGCAACCAGAAAGATCCTTACAGATTACCAGGCAATCAGGGAGAGTTTCACTGTATGCTAACTGCTTCTCTGCTGGCAAATGTGGAATACACTTAAGAGTGCTAATAAGGAAAAAAATAGCAAACGTGATGGTTCATGCTTTCCTCACACAAGTAAGCTTTTCAATCAAACTGAAGAAACATGTTGTATACAATGCTAAAACACAGGATGACATTTTAAAAGGCCTCAATCCCAACTAGCAAATTGAACACTGCAGCTGTTAACAAGCACATAGCAGACATTCAGTTGCATACCTAAATGCAGATTAATAGCACATACAGCTGCTGCAAAATATGAGCACAAAGAAGGAGAGACAGGGAAAGGAGAAGCGAATGATTTGTGATGTCTGTTTTTTATTTATGAGGCTGGATTGGCTATGGGACAGGCTTGTTTTCCTGTCAGTGATCATGCAAAATTCACTACCATTCCTGCATTTTAACATCCAAACTTTCTTCATTTTATCTCCCTGAATATAAGTTTTCAGGGACAACCTTGCAGAAAATTTTGGACTATATGCGTTTGAACAGAATTATTCAAATGCTAAATGAGGAGGTTGTCTTCTTGCATGATACCAAGTAAATAAGGTAGGAAAAACTACTACATGTTACTTTTAACTTTTAGTAACAAGGTTTGTGGCACTGATCTTTACATTATTAGCCTAAATGTCAGTCAGACAATTCTTTCTATTGCTTTCCCTAAAAATGAAATATCAAATCCTAAAGACAACAAGTACTCAGAGAAGCCAAACCTATGTTGTTATTCCACCTGACCTCAGGGAGCCATGGAATTTTATACATGGGATTTTGTCTGAGCTCAACGTAAACTGCTTTCAAAGCCCCAAACAATGGAAGGACTCAAACTGAGAGAGGCATTTATGATCTGATGTGTGCAAACATGTCAAGAAATGGCACTTTATCTCTAGTTACCCTATATGAACTACAGATAAAGGTTTCAGACATCAGTGGAGAACCAGAAAACTGTATCACAAAATATCTTTATTTTTTCCAAATCAAATAAATATATCTGTGAATCAAGTTTTTAGAAGAATTTTGCATACATGAAATGAGGATAAAATGAAGGTATATAACAAGCTGAAGTATTTGTTCAGTTTTCTAACTGAAAAGTTAATTTATTCACAGATTTTTCAACATAAAGAGGAATCTTTGACCTCTTCAATTTAAAAGTTCTCAAATGTTTGAAAAAAAAAAAAAAACATTTTAAAACATTTATTCAATGTTGATATATTCCTCTGGGAAAACACAATAGAAAGGTACCAAATTTATTCCCTGAAAATTCCCATAAGACTTTATCAGATATAACAGATAAACTGTGGGTCCACCAATTTCAAACCACAAAACCACCGAGGCACAGCTGGGAGATGCTCAGCAATCTGGATATGCTGACAGCCTGTTGGATTGCCTGTGAAAGCACAGATTACTCCCCAGCACATACAAGCTGCTCCAATCATTTGTGTTGGTCATTGCTAGAAGAACTGTTTTTTCTGGGCTTGTCTGGACCACTATCAGGGGCTGCCACATGTCAGGCAGTCCCATCACAACATTTATTCAGAGACAAATAAATCTGGCATGCCCATGGAAAAAGGAGAGCATACAATAATTGTAGGCTGCTTGTAAAACCATTATTACATGACATGACCTGAAATACAAAAACCAGTTGTTAGCATTAGCTGATTATTACTTGCATGGCAATCTGATTTTTAAATACAAACAGGTTCATTTCCAATGCTTACATTTAGATATGCAAAAATTTAAACAAAGAAAAGACACTTTTTCCCCAGTTCCCCAGCTAAACTGTTGACCATGATCAGTATTGTCTAGAAAGTGGAAATGGGCTAATAATTTGTAATTAGCAGAAAAATTTTAAAAGACAAAAAGAGATATTATCGCCTTAAAAAAAAAAAAAAATCAATTAAATAACAGCATTAAGAATTCAGTAAGACAAAGTGTTTGGGGATTTTCCAGTAATGGCCAACCATGATCTTTTATCCTTATTCACCTTTAACAAGTCACCTTGATTTGGGACACTGCATTTCAAAATATGAAAGTGGTAGGCTAGAAGTAGTGATCCAGATTCCACTGAAGACAATATCTGTTGTTTAATGAATGTAAGCATATATTGAGTGAAACTCATAATCAGATACTATAGAGGTTCATGGGGATACATGGCTGCGAAACCTAGATGTCCTTACAAGACTTGCATAGCATGAGACTCAATGCATCTGATGAATATTCCAGTTCAGCAAAACTCTTACAGTAGTAATACTTCCAGTATACTTTTTGTAGTAGTTTTATCTAGAGACTGGACAAGTTACAAGGGGCCTGTAGTCCATTTTTGCACAATAAAGATGTACACCCATTCCCTTGCCACCCCTTACTCTTCCTTGGCAGATGGTAGGCACACAGAGCTCCCACATACCCCTTTGTCCGCAGTGGTATTCACCTGGAACTTCACACCATAACCCTGATTCATGCTTACACTTTCCTAGGCAGATAAAAAATGTGATTATCCATAATAAATATGAAAAAAACAGACTGATAGTATAACTGAAACTGTATTTCTATTACTTTTGAAGTTCTCATTGAATGATTTTGTAATCTTCCTTCCTTTTCTGTGCAATTTCCTAGTTTTCAAAGCAACTTTCACCTCACTCATACCACCAAAACAAACTCAACACCTTTATTTTTTTTTGCCCCATTACACTTAAGTTCATCGACCTGACAAAATAGCTGACAGCAGAAGTAGGTTCTTGTCCATTGTAAAGACCAGAAATGGACTGAAATACAACACGCACGTCACATCTATTTCTTTATGGTTAGGAATGATGAGACTCAACATCCTCTGAGTAAATCACTGATTTTATTTCCTAGATTCAATTCCTGTCCCCTCAAGCCAAGTGTCTTTTAGATCAAAAGATCATTTAAATACCCTATAACGTGCATGTACAGCTGCTTCAGGAATAAATTGTCTTTACTCAAAACCACTGAGGATGCTACACAGCTAGGAGAGACTGAAACGCATTCCAGCTTCATCTAATGCTATCCCACATGCTACACCGCAACAGACACTGCTACAGGGGCTGCTTTTTCTTCTAAATCCCCCTAAGTTCCTGCATTAAGGGAAGCATAGCAGATGGCTCAAGAATAATGTTAGATTCATGTGAAAAAATGAACTTTTTTGATAAAAATTGTTAACATCTAGCATAGGGTTTAACATATAACTCATTAACTTGAGCCAGAGAGATTGGCAACAAAGCCTTCCATGTTGAAGTCAGAAAAATGCAGAAGTCCATTTTTCTTGCCATTAAAAATCTGAGGAAATCAGAAGAAAGAAAATTGTAAGAAAAAGGTTAAAGCCAGTCTTGCAGACATCGAGATAATTTTAGGTTGTGAATTGCAGAAGTATCTGATTAGGCATTATTGTCTGCTATAGTCTGGAGAACAATAGAACTGTGATCACTGTAAATAAATATTTTCCTTTGTATGTTGGTTAAAAGCTGGAAATCAACTGCCAGGCTTACTTTTCCCCCCTGAATTGTGGAATGTTGTGTATGGGTTCAAAGCTCCTTACAATCAAAGGCAGCAATGCAGAGATGACTGCCAATTTCCTGTGCCTGTTACAAAGCAAACAGAAGAGAAGAGGGAAACATATTTAATAACACGGGAAAAGGATAGAATATAAAAGGTATCAGAAAATTAATGCACCTACATACATTCTGAGTTTCCCAATGGAAGTCTCTACAAGATTATCTTCTTGTAACTGCATTAAGAAAGAGACAATCACATTTGGTTTCTTTGTATGGAGCAACATGAAGCTGATGGGATAACTAAGCATGGTCTCAGGATGGCTAGATACTGGACCTATGACTCAGCTTAGCTCTAGATGATTACTGATCCTGAAATTAAGTATTTTTGTCAGTCAAAATGTAGTACACATTTCCCATTCCCACTGGAATGTCTTAATATGCCTATATCTCTCCCTGATTGCTGTGGAACTACAGCTCTTCCAATACCTTCTGCTTTCCAGCAGAAATATAGAAACATAGAAATAAAGTATGAACAAATTTGAAAAGAATGTTTGAACATTAATTTTGGTGGCCAAACTGAAGTATATTAAAAGGATTTTTATTAAAAGGATTTCTGTCTAAATAAAAAACAAAACAAACAAACCACAACAAAAAATACCCCCAAAAAACCAAAACCCAAACACAACGAAAACAACGACAACAAAAAAGGATTATTCCAGTGCATCACAAGCTTTAGGAGGAAAAACAATTAAAACCTGCAGATTTTGAAGTCTGTAACTCAGATGACCAAAGCTCAGAGTCTAAAGTCTCCATTTGCAAGCAATATTTGCAGTGCAAGTGCTTGTATCCCAGGAGAAGGGCAGTAAGCTCTTGTGCTATGTCTGAATTTAAAAAGCAAACCAAACCAACAGTAGTATGAACCAATCCAAGCTTTCTCCTTTCTTCTTTTTAAAGAAAAATCTTGGTCATAAGACAGATATAATCTCACTCAAGAACAGCTTTTACTATCCACCTAATGCTTGCCTGTCACAGGCAAACTCTTAGGTAAGTTAAAGGATATTTAACTGTAGTACTAGAAGTAACGTTCTCATGAACTACATTTTTAGAATACTAAATAAAAAATGAAAAGTACCAGAGCACACACGACTGTTACATGCACAAAATTCCAAACTAGAATTCACTGAAAGGAAAAGCACAAGGATGGAGTCCAATCTTTCCAATATTTTACAGCTTGAGAGATGGATGCAAAATGATTTGGGAGTTGAAAAGCACTTGGTTAATTGTTTTGGAAGTAAAACTCATTTGTTTAAAAATTGTCTGAGCTTTTAATGAATATACATGTACAGGACCTTGCTATTGTCTGCTTTTCCCTTATTTCCACTACCTGAAGCATTTCTGAAAGAAATCCGTGCTGTAAGCAAGCCTTTAATGGACATGTTAATAAAAATTATACAGATGGGTGAGCTAAGGATTTATAAGGAACTCCAACTGCTAAATTTTCTTTGAAGTGTTTGGATTCAGCACAAGCACATCCACACTATAAACCCAGAGGTGAAGTGATAAATTTTGTAAATTGAAAATATAGACACACTAAGCTCCCAGTTTTTAAATGGCTGCTTAAGGGATTTCAGGAAGAAATTGATTAGTTTTTGCAAAAAAGTTGGATGGCACAGCTACCAAGGGTAAGAGGGAATCCAACCATGCTCCACTCCCAGATCTCTCATCTGCCACAGCTGAAACACACCTTGTGCACAGTTACAAAGACACAACTGTTCTCTAGCAGAGTTGTCTAGAATCATCGCCCCTCTCAAAACTGTACTTTTTCCGATATAAACTGTATTTGCTTTCAATTGCTGTTACAGCTTTGACATTGCCAACATTTTGATTTTTCCTTGAACTTCAGAATCAGATGCTTTGTTGATTGTAAATAGCAAACATGAAAGAATAATTATTAATGTAATTATCAAACTTATCATGAATGTCAGAAAACAACTCTTCAATACCACATCCTTTAAAGCTTCCCAAGAGACCCAGACACATTTACATGTTATGATTTGGAAAGGAGTATAACACAAATGACAGCAAATTACACCATATATGAACAACTCATTGCTCCTAACAAGAAGGTATTGAAAAAAAGCAAAATTCCAGAATACTAGATAGAAAGGAGTTGACAAAGCCCTGCCCATCAAAGGTAACTCCTGAAATTCAGGACAAAATATTGTAAAGGTACTTGTCTACTCATAATTGATTTTGCTGCTGTAACCTGTACTCAAAAGACATGACCGTTTTGCTTTGTGGCTTATGAGGACTCTAAGTTGATGCATGTGCTCTGTTTCTACCAAAAAAGCCTCCAAGGGGTTAGGAGAATGTATGAAAAATCAGGAAAAATAATGTCTTCAGGATAAAAAATGTAACCCAAGTGCATAAGGTAGAAAGAAAGGAATAAGAGGAGGATTTGCCCTGAAAAAAGAAAGGAAAAAAAGAAAAATACCACAGGCAAAAGGTGGAGTAAACAGTGATATCAGAGTACTAAGAAAAGTAGAAGAAATAGAAAAAGTGGAAGGGGAATGTAGAAGAAAGGGGCAGGGAGAGAAAAACTGAAGGTAGTAACATATAAACTAATTACTCATGTTTATTTTTTCTAGAATCTCAGCTACCAAACCAATGACCTCACTTGCTTTATAGTATCAGGCTCCAGAAGCCTGCAATTAAGTCCCATTTGACTTAATAACTAAAACTTTCTTTTTTCAAATGGGTACTGCTTTGCCAACATACCTAAGCTGAAGAAAGACACTGATTGATTACAGTGTATTGCCAGGTCATTATTTCTGCTAGTGCAGCATTTTCTAAAATTGCATCTAGATTCTAAGAAACTATTTATAAGCAATTAATGTCAAATTTTGTATTAAATATTGTATTAATTCAAGCTGCATGAATATGCAAGGCAATATAATTTGCCATCACTTCTGAAAATCCTTAATAGGTAATTTCTGTGAAAGAGGTATTTCAATCATTACTTATTAAATAATATTCAACAATTAATGCCAGAAATAATGCGAAAGTGACAGCTATTAAAGAATGTCTCTTTCTTTGAAGGGTATTCCTTATATAGAAGGGAGCAATGAGAAAAAGCTATGCAGCTGATTACAAAACCATCACATGTGCACACACACAGAAACACACAAAAAATACACTCATCTGATAAAATGACTGTTGTTTCTGGTAATATCAAAACTTCCTTCAAGCATATTAATTTACAGGTGGTCCAATTTTACCCAGTTTTATGCCAAGCCCCCATGTCTACAAACCATTCAAATGCATGTACACACATTTAACCTCAAGGTAGACTGCACTCTAAAGCCCTTTTATTTTAAGGTGGGGAAAAGTAATAGTTCAGAACCATAACTCTGCAGAGTAATGGAGTAAAAGCTACTGCTTGTATTACTATAATTGAGCTATTGTGATTGCCAACAGTATTTTCCTCCATTTTGATATAGTTTGTAAAGGTTAAAAACAAGAAAAACACAATCTTATTTTATTAGTAAAGCTCTAAAGCAATAATTTTTTTGAAATAAATCATTTAAGTAAATACATACATGCTAGAAATAGATTTGTAAGACAGAGAAAAGAGATGAATACAAGAAAAGGCAGTACAGAAATGAAGTTGTTCCTTACACAGAGCTCAAAGGAATTATGAAGTCAAACTTTCTGGAGGTAATATGCTTTTATTTACCATCCCTTCCTTTGTGCCTTATAACACCACTGTAGAACAACTCCTCTTAATCACTTCGGTCAATGATTTGCTTGGCTTCTCTAGCTGTACGCTCAGCCAAGAAGAAAAAAGGACTTGCAAAATCCACTCCCAGCAAAATCATGAAGTATTTTAATGTAGTAACATAAGTATAAGCTTGCTGAGTCTTTCATGCTGTTAGATACTTGATACAAGGATTATTTTATCAGGAATGCAGAGAAGCCAATTTCGGAGAAGAAGAAAAAGGTGGACAGTGTGTGAGTGGAGACACATGGTGTAATGGTAGAGGAATCCCATCTGAAAATGACTTGGGATTCTGTTATCTCAAGGTTTAAGTACTATAAACTTTGAGGTATAAGATAAAGTATAGATGTTTTGCTCCAACATGAATCTCCATCTGGGCTGTTCACTGACATTAAACAGACATTTCTATTTTACAGAAGACTATGACTGCCTGATAAGAGAGACATGACCTTTCCTTTTCCTCTCTCTTTTCCTCAACAAAAATGGTCTACTTCAAAATGTCATGGAAGCGTAAGAACTTAATCTCAAAATCTGTCACAGAACCAATAGATTCATTGCCAATGCAGTATCTTTTTTTTTTTTTTTTTTTTTTTTTTTTTTGTGTTGAAAAAATAAATTTAC
>NDXB01018286.1:146731-163155 GCA_002631895.1 Agapornis roseicollis
TTTCTTTTTTTTTTTTTTTTTTTGCACACAATGAAGTTTCCTGTTTAATCCTAACACTCCCTCCCCTTCACATCAACATTTCCCACTGCTCGATGGCACTCAGGACACACAAACAGTACATATTCATCCTGGAGCACATTCTTCCTGTCTTAGTAACATCTCCTGTATAGGTGTTGATCAAAGACTACATGACAAACTCTATATCCTGATCCTACTTCCTTCTTTCATCAAATGAGTATAAATAAGAGATGACTACAAACACCTCAGCAGACATACCTGGGGACTTCTTAGATCAAGATCATCATGGGGGTTTTTTCTTTGTTATTTCTGTGAGTAAAAACAGATTCTGATTGCGAGGGAACACTTTACAAAGACAGCTTTTGATTGATTAATGTGAGCTGTGATCTTTTCCATCGCTTTTTTCTCTTCACATCCATTTTTGTTTTAGCAGTGGTATCTGAGTCACAAAGAATGATTCATGACTTCAGGAATCATGGCAGTGGCAGAACTCAGGCCAGCGCTCCAGCCTGCTGAAGCACTCGTGTTTTGATGGTTAAAAGACTTCAGGGGTATATTCACCTCTGTATATATTATACATACTTATTCTAGAGCAAAGGCAGGAAAGCAGGACAATGTATATATGCTCTGTGAAGAGAGCTAATTTTTACAAGCTAATGAAGTGACTGCTGAATCTGAATGCTTTATGAAGTATTTAATCTCTCAGTTCTATTAAAATATTGAAGGTATTACATACTATATCATAAACCCTACACATCAGTGATATAACAGCTTATAAAAAGAAACACAAATATAAACTTAATGGAACGTGCGACTTTTTCCACAGTCTTCACTGTACCATTTTTTTTACGTCTGTTAAAAATGGGACTGAGCTGTGGTTTGGCAGTTGAGTCTGTTGCCCAGTCCTCAGTGTACCCTCATCCCCAGACACACCCGGGCCAGAACTCCTGTATTTCCACAGAACCCAGAGCTCAGTTTGATCATATCTGGAGCTAAAGGAAAAGATCCTCTAATCGCCGTGGCAAAGAGCTTGAACTCACTCTTTCCAGGAAATAATGGTGCTCAAGAAAACACAAATGGACTATGAAAGCCCACCTCTCCGCTGTGAGATTTTTGCCTTTTCTACTGAAGGTATTGTTAGCAGCAAGACACAAGGGGAAATATCAATAGGTTCTTGGAGAATCAAAGCAGCCTGTATATAACACTGCTTTGTCTTTGATGATAAAGCTAATTGTTCTCTACTTTCTAAAATGCCTCTGGGTCTTCTATAGATTTTCAATACATTATTTTTTAGCCACTTCCACTGGACAATGTAAAGCTTTCTTAGCATTGCAATCAATAAATGAAAATATAAAAGTCTTTATTTACACTACCAGACAGGGGCTTTAATGCAGCCCTTGTAGTGCAATACATCAACGTGTCTATAGCTTTCCTTAGGGCTTATTCTCTGACACAACTACAAATGTGTCTAAATCAAACCAAACACCTGGAGACTTTCCAGTTGTGTTTTCCTATCTCAAATGAGTAGATGTCGCTCTACTTGGCATATACCCAATCTATACAACACTGAGTAACAGTTTCAGAATATTAGGGAGAAAAGGAAACAGTCACACTGTCATATCCTCCCATTTGTGTGATACAATAATTTGTACTGTCATTTGTTCTTTTGTATTTATCAAGAAGAAAAGAAAGAACACACTTGTAATTGCCTGTATCCTTCAAATGGAAGGAACCCAACTGGTTCTAAATAAATAGATACAAGTAACAGTAACTACTTGCAAAAAATTTAGAATGAAATAGCCGTAAGCCTTTCCAGCAGCATCTGCACAGATTGAACTAGATTAGATGTTAAATCATTTTCACAATTCAGATACTTGATATTTTATCTGTTTAATAGGTTCCCAATTTCTTCCCTCTTTACAACTGCGACAGCAATTACAAGTGCAATGAATATTGATATGACATAAAAACAAGCCATTTTTTTCCTCATACCGCTTTTAAATATGTAATAGATATTTAGACACTACTAGTTTTGTGAAGAGCACAATTCACAAACACAAGTAACTGTGCACATGAAGTGACTGAAATGTCAATCATAACAAGACCCAAACAAGAAGGACAGATTCTTAGGATAACAAAAGACAGACACATGAAAATGAGAGAGAGAGATTATAGGGAAAATTTTTCGCTCAGCATCTGAAAACAAACAACTTTATATCTACCTACGTACCCGATTTCTTTATGAAAAATCCTGACATATGCACAAGTGTCAGACAAACATGAGGTTATTTTCAGAGATGGGGACACTGCAATATGCATCACACATTAGCTCTGAATACAGTTCCCATCTGAAACTCCTAAGGAGAACTTAAACTGCAAGGACTGTGAGCGTGCTTCCTTTGCTTTTCTACATAGTAAGTTAATACGTAGCTACAAGTGTGTAGACTTTCGTAATTTAAGCTAATAATTAGTGTACATTAGGGATGGAATCAGTTGGGAGACTTGATTTATGCATGTTGTTTCAGGGTAATGAATACAGCCTAGCAGGTACACACTATAAAATTAAGAAAGAAGGGAATATTAAAAAATACAGTGAAATTGGGGTGAATTTCATGAACAGGTAGGAGACGCAAACCTTTGTATTTACAAAAACCTGAGTATATTCTCAATTTCAGCTTGTGTCAACCAATAATTTGACATCCACAGTAGAATGTCAAAATTTGATGCATGCTTACATATAGAATATTTATAACCTGCAGAAGTTTCCAGACCATTTTACAAGTGAAACACAATTTAAAACACAATGTATTTTAGTTCAACCTTCTCATTGCTAACAGTAAGTCATACATAGGCTTTTATTTATTTATTATGACTGGACACAAAAACAGAAAACAAAAGCCTGAACACTGAGTTGCTTTACTATCCCTTTGCAAATTAAAAGTGTTCCATTCCATCCGCTTTGCTTTTTTCTATATTGAAACTGTACTTAGTTGTATTCTGAACAGGTGCTGATTATTGCACAGACAAATTAATCAAGTCATCAGAAAAATATCAAAACAAGAATAGGGAAGAGTATCAGATAAAGGAATTGTTCAATTAGGAACTTATTTACACATTCTCAACAGTCACAAGCAAAAAAAGTACTTTAATTTAGTAATTTAAAAAAAAAGGTAATTTAATAGAGCAACATTTACAAGATCTCCTAATGGAAACAGAAAAGCTATACAGGAAATTTTCTTATTGTATGGCTCTTTTAAGTTTGGAGTCCTGTCACACAGAGTGAATTTGTACCCAAATGGGGGGCATGTCATGGTAGATCAGCATGTATAACTCACTGAGAAAGATGGTGACCTTGACCATAATGAAACAGTTACTATCAGTCATGAAGCATCATCCTTACAGAGAATTAATGTACTTTGCAAAGCTCTATGGTAAGATACATTCATTAGAAGCTATTTTTTTCAAATCAAAATCATAGTTTTAGAAGCAGACTCGTATAGTATCTGTGCAGTTTACTATCCATTAACCTTACAACTGTTTCATTTGTAAAGCATGGAGGAGGATCAGTTCCTTTTCCAGAAGTAGCATGACATTATCAGATATATAGTGTTAAAATAAACATGGATGAAAGTAAAACAGCTGAAAAATGTAACTCATTACTAGCCTACATTCAATAAACTGTTCAGAAGTTCTCAAGCGACAGATGGCTTTGAGCACCAGGATCCAAACCTCCCAGCTTATCTTCTATCCATGTGACCATGGCTGCCCTCTATTATGACTTTCCAGCATTGCCTTAATATAATTATATCTGTAATAGTATGATCATTCTGACAGCTGTCATGATCAAACAGATAAATTTGCTGTAACCTACTTTGGACAGAAGTCTCTGCAGTTAATTTTTTTAACATAAGCCTTTGTCTATTTCCCTGAAATTTTGCCAGCCCTGCACCTCAAGATTTCAATTTGTTCCCTGTCAGCAGCACTTCGTTCTCGTGATTCACATTCTGGTTAGTGCAATATAAAAGGCAGTTTTTACTAGTCATATCTTGTACAATTCAAGTTCTCAAATTGTTTTACTTCAAAATTGTAAGAACTCCTGACAATTAATGCATTTACTGACAAGCAGCACCAGCTACTATATAGTGCAGAAGAGCTTAGATTAGGTCCTAAATACCTTATTTTTATTATTATATTACTATGTCTACAGTTCAATGACTGTGATGTCTTGCATCTCATTTTGATAAGTGAAACCTAGATTTTCGACATATTCACAAACACTCCTTATTCTTTATAATAATTTGTCGTATCAAAATCAGTGATTATAGAAAGACACTGTTTTATTGTTACAGCTGAAATCTGTTCAAGGATTTTAATGAATGGTAAATCAGTTTCTTTCCTGTTTTTCTTCCCCTGCCACACAAAGGAAGAGCTGCAAACTAAACACATGCTTGTCTCTTTACCTTCCCACAGCCCATTTGTTTGCTGTGAGGACAGAAATTGTCCATGATGTCATATACATATTTGTATATATTTTTAGACACACACCAACTATATATATACACATCAACGAAATAATAAAGATAATGTTTCTAAGTAATCACTGGAGTGATCTCCAGTTGCTCATGTAATAATTTGTTGGGGCAATATCCTGAATCATAAAACCATGATTTGTAATGGCTAAAGATAATTTCCTCTCATTAATCCGTTGCAGTTTTTAGCCTATAAATACTGTCACCTCATGCCACTTGTGGATCATCTTGTCTTTAATACTTTGACAAAAATCATAATTCTCTCTCTCTGCTCCATCTCTCCTGTATGTAGCTGCTAGCGGTTGAATATTCCATGCAAATTCCACATTTTAAAGGCACCTGCTCCATTGGGACTTCATGCCATCCAGGATTTAAGCCAGTCAGAGCTATTGTGCCACTTCATAAGGTTTGAGACATTTCAGAACTACAACTCAGCTCTAGCTGCCAGTCTATTACAAACACAATTGCTGAATATGATTCTGTAGCTGGACTCAATGAGGCCAATAAGATTTACATGTGAGTTTAAAATTCTACATTTGTGTTAAAAATGCGTTCCCATTATCCAAATGAGCTTGTCTGGACACCTCACAAGCTGTACATTGGGCAGGGTTGTGACATGAGTTGTCTAACTGTTTTACAGACAGCAATAAAAAGAAAAAAGTGTTCTAGAACAAAATTCCTGGATACATATCAATTGCTCCAATGAAGCTGCCGTTTGTCTTTGCATCTCCAAGGATCAACAACATAATGCTTCTGAACCTCCTCCAGCCACTTAAATCTTGTTGGCAATTTTCCTGTGTCCTCCATACTCTTCCCTGTGCCACAAGTCTACACATTTAGATTAAGTTGGTTATTTTTGTTTCAGCAGTGTTTTAGATCTGGAACTGCCCTCACATTCAGCCCAAAGACTGAGCTTCAGTATTTTGTTTTTCAAAGAATTATATCTAAATCATCTTTGTTTTTTTGTTTTGGGTTTGTTTTTTTTTTTTTTAATCACCTCTAACCTGACTGTGTCTCTCTGGTTTGCCTCCAGTAATTGTGCAAAGAAGGCCACCTGTATCCTTTCTTCACCAATCCTATTCTAAATTACAGGGACAAGTATAATCCAGTCCCTAAATATTGATCTATAATCTGCATCTTTCCATGCAGTTAGGAGAATTCCGAGTTCTGTTTTTTTCAGAAACGTAATTTCAAATCTCTGTTCTTTAGAAGCAAACCATTTTCACATTAGCTTCAATATTGATTTCAATAATCTCATGTAGCACATATTTACCTTCCTTTATCACTAACCCCATTCTTCCTGTAATCAAATTGGTTCTGTATTTTGAGATACAACTTTTCCACCACTGTTCCCTTTTTACTCTGTTATTGTCAGTAACTTCACTGTATAAATGAAATCATGCCTTGTGCAATGATATCTGGAAACTCACTGCTAACTAATGCATTATTAATTGCTAAGTCAACTACTGGCAACAGGGAATCCAACTGCTGTCTCTGGAGGGCCAAAGGGATTGTCAGAGAAGTAGCTTTTTCATCAGACGTTCTGTTGTCTTTTTTTCTGGGAATGCAGTCTATGTTGCTTTCTGAAAACACGCAAGTGGTGGTAGAATACAAAGAGACCCTCCACAATGGCCTCAGTATGCCCTAAGAGAAGCATACTTTAATTAGATTATGTCACTAGACTTGCTTAGTAATGACTATCAAAAGCACAGAAGAATTCTACAACTATAATTATAGTACCTGACAAACCAACACATTAAGTACCAGATACCTGTGAATTCACCAAGCTTTTCCTTTCCTGTCTTTCTACTGATGCAATATTTAAAATGCTTCACACAGATTCATGCATGTGCAGCATGACAATTGATTGGCACAAAGTGATTTGTTTTCCTGAATGATGCTGGTATGATCCTCACTCAGTCTCCTATTGATCCTTGAAACAAATATCATCCTGCACTGGTTTCATTAGACAGGCTCTCTCGTTAATTACCACTCACTCAAATCTTTCGGTGTTTCATTAAGGTGAACAAATTGGAAGAATTAAATAAACAATCCATGTCAGCTGCCACTGTGGTGTTCTCATTCCCGGTCTTTAATTCCCAGAATGCCAATAAGGAAAGGTTGGGTATTTTCCCCTTTCTCTTTTTTCAGTATTTCTGACATCAAGCGGTGCAGTGCACCATAAGTATTGACTGAATCAGGTTGGAAAATAGTCTGAAAGACTTGGCTGACTACATCCCAAATCCTTCTGGACTTTAGGGAGAGTTCTTCTACCTCGCTGCAGATACGTGCAGTTTCATCAGCTTCTCTGCAACGGATCAAAAGTTGTTTTCCTCAATTCACAAGGAAAAGAGTAAGGGACTAAACAGCAAGAACAATTTGTATGGAGATTTCCAAAATGAGTGGTATTAAATTGCTCTGATAACAACATTTGAAAATTGGTTCTGCAGAAAAAAAGAAAGAAAATTACTTTCAAATTTCCTTTACAAATAAATAAGCATTTTTCCTCCTGAAGGGTAAAATCTGGAAACCTGAATAAAAAGAAATAGCAAATTATTTACTTATTCTCTACACTGAGTATAGCTGCTTTTGGAAGGCTGCAGAACACTAGACAATGGAATTAGAGAATATTCCCTATAGTAAGGAAGACCTAATACAAGATCAAGATTTAAGATGATTAAGAATAGCCATGGCACTTTTTGCTAATGATTCTTTTACTCTGTGTGTTCTCAGACTTTGGGAAGCATCTAAATCTCCCCAAGCATATTAAGCAGCTTTACCAGGAATAATGTAATGATTCCTACACCTCTTTCCATTTCACTGTCATCCAGTCATGAACACATGTTCTTACAACCTGCAGTGAACCACAAGAAAAACAGAAAGCAGCAGAATTCAAAGCTGCTTGGTTTTAGAATTTTCCTAAAATCAGAAACATCTGAAAATAATTCAGATGTTGCTTAAATATCTTTTTTCCTGTTCTTTTCACTTCTTTACCAGCCTGCCTTCCCCAGGACACAAACTTTACTGATAGAAAGCCCAAGACCATATAAACCTAAGGTGCAATAAATAATGGACCAGAAGGGGATATGGGCAAAAGTTCACTTTCTTTTTTCAAGATAACCACACTCCATCTAATATTTATGATAAAGAAAGTGAAAGACAATAAACATAAGGTGTAAATCAGATATATTTCTGATGGCTTATGTGACTATTTTGAATTTATATTTTTTGGGAATGGGAGAGCTACTATTTAAAAAAAATAAAAATAATTTGTTCATTTTCATAAGGATACATCACAAACATAAGAATTGATCAACACCACAATCATTTGAAAGCTGCAAGAATTAACAGCAATATTAATGAACATGGAAATGAACCAGAGACCAAAGGAGCCTAACTACAAAATGAAAATACTGATTTGCTATCTTCCCTTCCTCCTCTATGCCCCTTTCACTCCCCTTTCTCTTCAGTTTTCTATCTTCGACTCTTCTTTATCTGAAAGGGACCTATCAGCTATTATGTGGCTGACTGGTAGTGATGAGACAGCCTTATCTACAGCACAACCCTGCAAATTGCCAACCATTGATCCAGCAGCCTGTGCCAGCTGATCAGTGCAAAGCTGTTTTGATTTCTTTTCTTCTGCAAAAGAAATTAACTTCTCTACCAGCAGCCACCATTCTGCCAGTGCTATTCCCCAGCCAAACAAAAGGCCTGAAAATTAGAATTTAGTTAGATGAATTAACATGACATCCTTTTTCCTCATTTGATTTTTGCTGTATTATGGATGTTGTATTCCATTCTGAAATGCAAAGAAAAACAATACAATTGATTATAATAATTTCTCTTCAGGCATTATGTACATAAATGTCTTCCAGGTACTTAGCTTAGCATTGCCAGATCCCCATAACCTTCTATCACAGAAGCTTTTCAAAGCAGTCTTCCCCTATTACTACACTACTGAAGAAATTTCAGCTAGTTATGTCCCATTGCCAGGAGGAATAATGTTTTTCTTAGTTTCTTCTCCCCAGATGACATCCTTGTGGGATCATTAGAAAACCTGTATTTATTTACCTCTTGAAAAGAAAAAAAATAAAATATGACTCCTAAAAAGGCAATCTAGTGGTTCTGTTTTTACACCTACATTCTATAACTTACATCCTATAAGCTACATTCTACAGTATATTTGTCCCTCAGATTGTAACAGCTTTTCAGAAATAATGAACTTGTGCATGCTTCAACATACAGAACATGGTAGATATATCCAAGAAAGATCAATATTATCAATTTCTTGGCTAATTTTCTCAAAGTGATGCATTTCATAGCTTCTGTCTGTTTAAGTCTGAAATCTAAATATTCTCTTCATAGGCAGAGGTCCATGGATAGGTTTTTATTTCCTTTTTTAAGTTAATCAGTGACTTTGCTTAATGAAATAATAGCCCACAGGTTGGCAAAGAAGAACTTGCTGACACTGGCATCAGATAAGGTTTGTAACTGAAAAGACAGAGTGTCAGTCCTGAAGCTTTGACTCTTGCTTTAATATACAGCAGGATTAAGTAGGGAAAAAAAATAAAATTCAAATGATTTTGTCTCTTTTTACACCAAATTGCCTCCCTAAACTGAAAGATTTGTTTTTCTTCTCCTTTTTTTCCCCCGAAGCATTTCTGTTTCATCCTTCAAAAGTTTTTCATTTTATATCATTTCCTTTCCAAAGTATATCTCAGTTCAGTTAAATTTTCCAAGGAGGCATGTTTTTATTGGATTTGATTTTACTTCTGCAGACACTTTCAGATCATTTTCTATTTTATTCTGAATTCCTGAAATATTTTGTGGAACTTTTGATTGACTTCATTACAACATTTTGTTAAGTCAGAATATTTATCAGCCTACATAGTATGGTGCAGTATTAGCAGGGCATATATTTAGCCTTTCCTGTCTTCACAAATTGGGGTTGAGTGTACCAGGAAACCCACCCCTTCTTTCCATTTGCAAAAGATTTGTTGCCCCTTCACCCAGAATAAAACATTTCATAGTGATGGACATCTTCTGGCTCCAGGCAAGTGTAAATCTGCATAGCCAGCTCAAAAATCTAACATCAGAAAGGAACTCACACCTCTCATTACATCAGAGAAAGATGTAAAATAGGCATCATGGCAGCTGACCTCTTCAGAGGAAACTGGATTTGTCATGCTTTATAACACTTCTTTCCGACTGCTGTGTTACCTTTACTGAACTTCAGTGTATAGGATAAATCAAAGGAAACACAGGCAGTCAGTGGACCACAGGCAACCATTAACATTAGAACAGCTTTCTGCAAATAAAAAGCAGTAGGCAAGCCCTGAGGAATATTAAAATACTTTTTATGTGGATTCCTCTATGTAGATTTAAGTGAGATCTCATCCCTGTACTTCTGGGAAGACCATATTTAGCATTACTGCACCATGGGTTTTAATTCCTCTTTTAGATGTTAGTCATGTTTTTCCCTTCCTGACACACCTTTGAGTCTGAAGTCTTCATTGCACTTGGAAAAGCATACAAAACTATGAAGATGCTGTACCAATAAAAAACATTTGAAGAATGAAAAAAAAAAAAAAAAAAAAAAAAAAAAAAAAACTCCTCTTAAAAAAATAAAAAAAAAAAAAANTGTTAGTCATGTTTTTCCCTTCCTGACACACCTTTGAGTCTGAAGTCTTCATTGCACTTGGAAAAGCATACAAAACTATGAAGATGCTGTACCAATAAAAAACATTTGAAGAATAAAAAAAAAAAAAAAACACACAGAAAGAATGAACTCCTGTGTAGTAATTAGCAAGCATAAGATAATTCATGCTGGTAACACATAAGGAAATAACTATTCCTCTCCAGTTCCCTTCAACAGGAAGTACAAACTTTAAAATCTGCTGCAATTGTAGAAGTCATATTCCGTATTCTTCTTGACAGCTATGTAATGCTAGATGGGAAAAACATCATCTGCATCTCAACAAAGCACTTCCAAAGGACTTAATTAAAATCACGAGTAGCTGAAATTTGAGTGTCTAGTTAACCAAAATTAAGTGGGCATTTAAGTGTTAACTCAGATTAACGTAATTTTATGGATTTTCATCTTGGTATCTTCTTCAGCATGTTGGAGAAGCATCAGTTTACAGTTTCATGGGAATACCAAGTTTGGAATCACTGCAAACACTTTTAATTTCTTATTAAGATTTTATTTGCTAACTAAAATGTGGTGGGGTTTAACTGCAGCCTGTGCTAGAGGGCTCAAGAATCAGGATAAGTTGCAATTATAACAGTTTTCTTCCACTTTCTTTCCAGTACTTTTTGCTCTTATCTCAAACACGTCAACAAATTTTAACCAACCAGAAAACTCCTACAAAAATAAAAATCTACTGACTGACTACAAGCAATCTGCAAAGGAAAGACTCCATCAGAACCAATGGCAGAAAAATGAGCAGCAGAATACAAGCCAGCATTTGCCAAACTGAAGGTCTAACAGCCTATTGACAAAAGCAGGCAATGCCAATTAACAGCAAACTATGTAAGCAGATGAATGTGCAGTTCTGAATTCAAGACCGTGTTTATCCACTGACTACTTACAAAATTAAGATGTGTTGAAAGCCTGGGTCAGGAACTCTCAAAAATCATACATCAAATATGCCATTCTATGCTGCCGCTTTATTTGGAAAGCCTCGCAGAGCCTTATTATACCAATTATTTAACAAACAACAAGACAATTAGAAAAATAAATTAGAATAATGGTGAGCAAGTTTCAGACATGAGCGAGAATATCATCAATCCATGACTTCAATACAAAGAATTAGAAAAATTATTCCCTTAGAGTGATTTTTAATGCGCTTATACTTCAGAAAAAAATTAATGAGATGAACTAGGAAGAAAACAGGCTAGAATAATAGTGCTGTAAAATGGAGATGCAACCTGCCATCTTTCTACTTGTTTCAATACCACTCCTGTGATCTCTTGAAGCCTAACAACTCTCATTTTGCATACTGTATCACAGGAAGTTACTCTAATTTTATGCTACCTCACAGTGTACTTGTAACCTTCTTACTCATCACTACTCTAGTTAGGTAAGAAGTCACCAACAATGTAACAGATCATCATACTTCAAGCTACACCATCATACTATTTGATGTCTCAGAATACTTGACTAAGGCAGAAATGAGATTATTCTCCTGCTGGAGCTGGTGCTAAATCCTGAAATTGCTTCTGTTTGGAGCATCAATCCCAACCAGTTCTGTAGCAAGAAAGAGGTAGCAGTCATTAACCTTCATAAACTATGATGTTTCCCCAGTGGTACAGGATCAGAAAAACAGAAGCAGAGAAATAATATTTGAGTCATGTGGGCAGAAAAAAATGCTTAGGTTCTCCACACATTTCATATCCTGTCCCATTTTAACAACATGCTTGGTGTGAACAACCTGTAACTCCACAGGTCCTTCTTTACACTGGCCTTGTCTGTAAACGAAGGAGAAGCTGATTCTTATGTTGTCTTATTACCTTTAACCATAATACTATTTAGTCTGCAGACAGAAGCAAATTTGTAGTTTTCTGTTTCTGCAATGTCTGTTTTCCTCTTTGGCATCAATACATGCACATGCTCTCTCTGAACACACACACATGTACACCCCCACAAATACACACACAAATACACAGAAGCCTGCTGGCATTGTGAATTCAAAAACAAAAAGAAATTATGAATGTCAGATTTTTAACTACTTTAACACTGGCATATCTTTCCCTTTGCTCCCATTGCATCTGTGAGCTCTGAGTGACGCTCTGGGAATGCAGATAACTACAGAGGCTCTCCAATGGGCTCCCAGTGCATCTTGGTGAAGGAACAGAACTTAGCACCATTACAATTGTCTGTGAACAGGATAGAGAAGAAAAGTGCACTGAGGTCATGAGCCTGGGCTCCTCCTGAAACTGCTGGTGCTTCCTTCAGGCTTCAGATGAGCAAGGGGAGAGATCGACAGCATCTAAATGAAGCACAAGGTTCTGTGTGGGAAAGCCTGTGAGAAGTACATCCTGCTCAAAGTGGTAGCACTGTGCTGCTAAATAAAATGGTGGTTTATTTTTCCTTTTACAAGCTTGTAGGAAGGTGAATTGTTATAGAGATCTGACCTCTGGTAGCTGCTGCCCATTCCTAACCCTCATTATCCACTGGAGCACAAAGCCTGCCAAAGCACTCCTGGGCCCAGGATGACAGCACTGCCACAGACAGAGGCAGCCCTGATTTAACCACACCATTGGAGAAGTTTCTTGTGAGCCATTATTCTACTGACTGAAAAACGACGAAAGATGTTCACATTTCAGACAGATGAATGCACCACCTGTGCTTAAAACACTCACAGTGTGGTCTCTGCTGAGAAAGGTCTGGTTGAGGTACACATCTCATTATCACCCATTCTTACAGATACCATTTTTAGAGAAAAGTTCAATTAGGTATTTCAAGCTTTCCTTTCCCTCGATGGGTTGCTGCCATTCCCACTTCAGTTCTTCAGTTACTTAGGATTATTTCCCCCAGCATCCTGCATGTACAACCTCTTGTCATGAGCCAGTGATGTCTATGCTGGTCTATTAATATCACATGGCAGCTTTCACTTTGTTCATCCAGTTTTTCCATGAACTCTTATCATAACATGATGCAAGTTCTCAACACTGCGTACTAATTAGTTTACACCCTGAAGCAGAAGCATTAAGCATCTTAGTAAACAATATCTTATGTAATTAATAATCATATTTACATGCTGTAAATATCTAATCCTTGCCAAATCTAAGCTATTTAATTGATGAGGTTATGTTGTGTTAAATTCACATTTCTTAGCATAGTTTTCCTTCTTCTTCCCTTCTAATACTTATGATATGAGCAAAGAACACTAACGAGGAGTCAGAACAACTTTTGTAAGAGAAAAACTACATACACTCCTTTAANGTAAATATCTAATCCTTGCCAAAGCTATTTAATTGATGAGGTTATGTTGTGTTAAATTCACATTTCTTAGCATAGTTTTCCTTCTTCTTCCCTTCTAATACTTATGATATGAGCAAAGAACACTAACGAGGAGTCAGAACAACTTTTGTAAGAGAAAAACTACATACACTCCTTTAAAACAGAAGTCAACCTGGACAAGTCCTAGTAACAACACTGCAGGCCTCAGAGTGTGGATTTCAAGCTAGCCAGTGTTAGTATAGTCTCTATTGTAAAGCTGGATCATCTTTATTAGCTAGAACGAGT
Organism: Agapornis roseicollis; assembly: GCA_002631895.1. NCBI lineage: Eukaryota > Metazoa > Chordata > Aves > Psittaciformes > Psittacidae > Agapornis > Agapornis roseicollis. The sequence goes on from NDXB01018286.1 coordinate 160,529, forward strand.
TTATTCACTGGAAACAGTAGCCTCTTACAAAAATATTAAGTCATGTACCAAACAGTACCTGATATAAGCAATGACTAAGATTTACCACAGGAACATCCTGCAAATAAATCTATTGTCAAGGAGGAACAACACTGCACAACACACAAATAAATGCTGAAATTTCTTATCAATTGCCATGTATCTGTTAGACCTCTGCAAAATCTGCAATTATTCCCTGTATCATTTATTTGTATATGAAGTCTTAGATCAATACATTATTTAAATAACTCTCAGCTCCAGACTTCTCTATATATTCAACACCTTTCAACTTTTGATGGAGGGAGAGAAAAGGAGAAAAATAAACAGGGTTTGACTCAACTCAGGGGGAATGTGACACAGATCAATAGTGGGGAGGCAAATTAATATTAAAATTACTACTGGATTTGACAGGATAATATACACATAAGATTTATTTCCATCTTTTCCTCCGGAATATATTGAACTTGCAAAACTTCTACCTACGCTTACCCATGTGATTGCATTTGTTCCTCTCCCGGGTAAACTACGATTCCCTTTTAGCTAGAAACTGTCAGAAAAGAGTCATGTTTGCTGATTTCCATGAAAAATCCTGAAAGATGCATGCACGGTAGAAAATTCACCTTTTTGAAGAGGTTGGCATCAAGCAGCTACATTGGTAATATCTTGGCTGTAATTTAGAATGTCATTTAAACAGATACTCAAATCCCTTTGATATTAAAAGGTAATACCCTACTGAGGTGAAACAAAGTTAGACAGGCCTGGAGTCTGAAGCAGCGTAGGACTAATTTATGAGGTTTCTTAACACTAACAGAAAGGAAGGAGAGAAGGTTGGAGTACAAACGAGGAACATCCTTAAAACTAGAAGTACAAGGAACAAGAAACAGGATTACAAAGTATGTACAGGCATATTCTGTATCCACAATTAAGCTGTCTTCTTGCATACCTGTTAAAGTTTCAAAGGTACACAATTCAAAAAAGCTCTGAAGCCAAACAATTAAGAAAAAGCAATCTAGATCTGCTATTAAATATATTCCATGGAGAAACAGGATTTTGCACTTTAGCAACTACATTTGCCTTGCTACTCAATAGTTTCATAAGTTATTATTAAATAATGGTAATTATTTGCCATGGCAACTATAACAATATGTAATTTATATATAGTTTTAGGCTGTAACGATAGGTCCGTTTCATTAAGCAGCACAACTACCATACAATGAAAATGTCTGTACTTTCAATCAAGCAAAAATAATGTGTTTGACAACAGGGAGAGCTGGCTATTTGTCCTCATTTTGCAAAACCACTGGTTGTCTCCAAATCAGAGTGTATTTCTGTTATTGATTATATCAAAGCAGATCAAAGCATTCAGTTCTGCAGGAAAATACAAAGTCAGTGTCCTGGGTTGAGCAGTTGCAGTCTTTCTTCTCTTTAGTAGCTGGTGTTTTGACTTAACCCGGGAACAAGGCTGATAAGGCCGATGGTTTTGGTTGCTGCTGAGCGATGTTTGCCCTGACCAAGGACTTTGTGAGCCTCATGCTCTGCCAGGGAGGAGGGGAAGCTGGGAGGAAGGAGGGACAGAACCCAAACTGACCAAAGAGGTATTCCATACCATAGCACGTCATGCCCAGGGCGTAACTGGGAGTTACCCGGAAGGAGAGGGAACTTCCCAGTCAGGCTCGTTTTTGGTGGGTGGTATCGTACCCTCTTCCCTTGTTTTCCTTGTCATTCTTATTATTGGTGATAGCAATAGTGATTTGTGTTATATCTTAGTTACTGGATTGTTGTTATCTGAACCCGTGGGAGTCGTATCCCTTCGGTTCTCCTCTCCCCCCCCCCTCCCTCCCCCTCCAGGAGCAGGGAGGAAAGAGGGGGGGCAAGAAGGGGGAAGGAGGGGGGTTGAGTGAGTGAACGTGCTGCCTGGCTGGGTTTAAACTACGACAGTCAGTAATTTCAGTAGAGGCTTAGAAACAACAAAAACTGAAGGTAGTTCATATAGAATCATAGAATAGTTAGTGTTGGAAAGGACCTTAAGATCATCTAGTTCCAATCCCCCTGCCATGGGCAGGGACACCTCACACTAAACCATGTCACACAAGGGTTTGTCCAATCTGGCCTTAAATACTGCCAGGGATGGAGCACTCACAACCTCCCTGGGCAACCCATTCCAGCATCTTACCACCCTAACAGGAAAGAATTTCTTCCTTAGATCCAATCTAAACTTCCTCTGTTTAAGTTTCAACCCATTACCGCTTGTCCTAGCACTACAGTCCCTAATGAAGAGCCCCTCCCCAGCATCCCTATAGGCCCCCTTCAGATACTGGAAAGCTGCTATGATGTCTCCAAGCAGCCTTCTCTTCTCCAGGCTAAACACACCCAACTTTCCCAGCCTGTCTTCATACGGGAGATGCTCCAGTCCCCTGATCATCCTTATGACCTCCTCTGGACTTGTTCNTGTCTCCAAGCAGCCTTCTCTTCTCCAGGCTAAACACACCCAACTTTCCCAGCCTGTCTTCATACGGGAGATGCTCCAGTCCCCTGATCATCCTTATGACCTCCTCTGGACTTGTTCCAACAGCTCCATGTCCTTTTTATGTTGAGGACACCACAACTGC
>NDXB01018287.1:2042-26264 GCA_002631895.1 Agapornis roseicollis
TTTTTATTTGTTTTTTTTTTTTTTTGGTTTTTTTTTTTTTTTACCACAAAGTTAGCTATGCAGAATTACAGAGCAATCCTGAGTAAATATTAATGCCAAAGTGTTTAACAAGGTACCGTGCAGCAAACTGTTTCCAGACATTAAAAGACATGATAAAATGTGCATTGATTTAACTTGCAGTTGTCTAGAACAGAAATGTCACAGTACAATAGTCCCCATTTAATATACTTTTACATGTACAGTACAGAGAGAACACTCCAGTCTCTGATAAATAGAACAGTTTAATGCCATACCCAGGAGTGTATGACTCATTGGTCTTAGCCAGTTCTTTTGCATCAATAGGTGTGCTTGTTTAAAGTGAATAGTGCAATTGAGAGGGTGCTCTGTTAACAGAAATCCCACTGCTCTTTCTTTATGCCTTATCCTTGCTGGGGCAAAAATATCTGACCTGACAGAGAAGAAAATGTACAGTCAAATCATTTGGTATTGTACGCTGCACAGAACGAGATACATCCCTCTGGTCATGACGCTGAGAAATGCAGTGTGGGTTAAAATTGCTTTGTCTGAAGAATGATTTCTTTTTATGTCTTTATATTTCCTAAACTGTCATTCGTAATGAATATGAATGCTGTCATACTCTTCTATTCTGTAAAGCCAGAAACAGAAGCCAGTAGCTGCATGGTTTATGTAAAATAGATACCAGCTTACATTGATGATGCTTACCTGTGTAGATCAACTGTTATGATTTCATGTGAAGTGTTTGAATGCATTTGTGAAATACTACCTGCTGTTTAACCACTCAAAGAAAACAAAAGTTGGAAGTCTGACTCTCTCATTTCTTATTCCCATGGTCCAAAGAATAAATAAAAGAATAGCTAGTGTGGATGTTTAATAATTTATAATTATTTTAAATGAGCAAAAGGGCAAACCAGGATATGTTTGTCACTCCTCCCAGTTTACTACTTTCTTTGCTTCTGTGCTTGTTTTCCTTGTTTTCTACCAGGGTAGTACTGAATGAGGAAACACATTTCTCCTTACAGTAAATGTCAGAAGGATGCTATATGGGTCAGCAAATAGGTCAAATCTGTGACAGTCTGATTACTAATCAATACAGTAAGAGTTTGAAGGAATTTAATGAGTATTCTGTGTTTCATGTTGCTTTGTGTGAATGTGTTTAGTGTGACTTTTACAAATCTTGTTTTCTTCTGTCTATAAACTGTTAAGGTACAGGTCACCAGTGCTTTAATCTTGATTTTATCATAATTTGCAAAAAATATTTTGATGAATGATATCACAGTTGATGTCATCACTAAACAGAAGCACTTTGATGTGAATTAAATTTTTGAGGGATTCAGTATTTAAAAGGAGATCAGATCTAGCTGGACACATAACTCATTATTATAGGCAACTTCAAATACAGTTTATGGGAAGGAGCAAAGTTTTGTTGACTCAGAGAAATGAATTTATCAAAATATGCTCCTGCTGAGAATGGCTGAGATATGAATAATCTTTCATGCCCTGGACTTGTTTTTCTTTGCTGCTTAATTTATAACAGGGCTAGAAATCTTCAGAAAATAGAAGACAATATTCAACATCATGTTCAAAATTCATCACAGCCAAAAAATCAAACCAGGCATGATGTTTAATTTGATGAATGAATTTACAAATTTATTTTAGAATACCAAAACTTGGTAGCCTGGGCATCCTGGTAATTTATTTTCTACATCTGTAATTTCTAGTTTGCATCCCAGAAGGAATGAATTTTTTGTGTGTCTATGTCCTTAACTTTACCTATCTCTTTATCAGCTGGAAGAATTGATCTCAGCTTGAAACTGAAATACATTATACTTAATAATTTCATCATTCTCCCTTTCTTTCTTTCTTGTTTATAAGTGTGTGGTAAGATTTCTTTAACAGCTGCAGTATGCTTTAAGATGAAAACTGTCATAGACTCATAGAGTCTCAGGAAATCTCTGTCTTACCTCCTGCTCACAGCACTGGGGTCACACCGGATTGCTCAATGCTTTATGCAAGTGGAGTCTGAAAAGCTCTGAGGATGGATGTGGCACAGTCTCATTGGAGAGTCTTTTCCCTTGCTGCACTATCCTCATGGAGAAAGAATTTATCCTGATATCCAATCTGAACTTTATCTGTTTCGAATTTTCTGCACTGTGTCCCACCATCCTTCTCTGTATCTCTGTGAATAGCCTGTTTCTATCTTCTCCATCCCTTCCCCACAGGCAGGTCAGCTGCTTCTGGTCCCTGTGAAGCATTCCTTGCCCCAGAATGACTAACCCTACGCTCTCTATGAGCAAGTGCTCCACCCCTGAGCACCCTGGGAGCCTTGTTCCAGTTTGTCAGTGCTTTTCCTGTACTGGAAGGCCTAAAACTATGTACACTATATGTATCTAAAACTAGGTACACCACTAGGTCCTGCAGTGGTGAGCAGAGGAGAATGGTGCTCCCTCACAGTGCTGCTGTCCTCGCTAGGGTACTCTGCTTGCTGGTGTTCAGCTTCCTGTTCACCAGCCACACAGGAGGGCCTCATTGCTCGTTCCTTGTCATCACTGCCTGTCTTTCCGGAAGAACATGTCCATTGCAGCACCCTAGTCATGTGAGCATACTTGAGGTAGAAGAGCCTTTGCCCTCTTTGTTTGTTCCCATTCCTGGGTTCAGCAGTTGCAGTCAGTTTTTCTTCTCTTTAGTAGCTGGTGTTTTGGCTTAACCCAGGAATAAGGCCAATAAGGCCGATGTTTTTGGTTGTTGCTGAGCGATGTTTGCCCTGACCAAGGACCTTGTGAGCCTCATGCTCTGCCGGGGAGGAGGGGGGGCTGGGAGGAAGGAGGGACAGGACTGTACTGACAGGACCCAAACTGACCAAAGAGGTATTCCATACCATAGCACGTCATGCCCAGGAGGTAACTGGGGGTGATCCGGAAGGCCTAGTTCTCTCGGGGTGGTTGGAAGAGGTGGTTGGTCAGCACTTGGTTGGTGGGGTGTCGTGAGTTATCTGTCGGTGGTTGATGGGATGCTGTATTCTTTTCCTTTATCATTATTATTATTGGTGGTAGCAGTAGTGATTTGTGTTATACCTTAGTTACTAAACCGTTCTTATCTCAACTTGTGGGAGTTGCATTCTTTTAATTCTCCCCCCATCCCTCTGGAAGCAGGGGAGGGCAAGAAAGGGGGGGTTGAGTGAGTGAACGAGCTGCCTGGTTGGGTCTAAACCACGACACTCTTTCATCTCATCATTCTGTACTCTTTGCTTTTGTCATTGTTGACTGTTAGCACTAGGCTGTACCCTTCATCAGTTCCAATATTCCTAGTGATCCAAGAGCAACCTCCATCAGGAAATTCAACTTAATGAAAGCCTTTGATCTACTGGGGACCATGCCCCATTTCCTATCACCACCAGTGTTGCGCAATCCAAGTGTCTAACAGTTTACAGCTGCCTTTTTTTGTACAGTGCTGTACACTCTGCCCTGAAAACTTCTGCTTCTGGGAGCTGTGATCAAGACTAAGCAGTTCTCTCTTCTGGCCCCGCTCTCTATTGTTAGCTTAAATGACTCCTGTCATTCCTTGACCAGGAGTCAGACTTTACCAGCAATAGCCTGACTCTGAACATCTCAGAACAAATTCCCAGAAGATCAAAAAGCAGAAATGAGAATTGCTGCATACACTGGAAGCACCAGCCAAGAACAGCAGCCTGATGAGCACCCTGGGGACCTCTGACATGACCTCTCTCATGTCCTGTCTGCAGCCCCTCACTGCAGGTCTCTGTAATCTCTGCAGGCCAGTTAAATAATACATGGAAGCTGGGCACAGGCATTTACCACTCCTGTGAAAGACTTCCATCCTGGGCAGGTCACTTCCCCAAAGGCCTCCAAGGCATGGGTCATACAGCTCATGAATTTGTCATTGCCACACACCCCGTCCTGCTCACAGCAAGTGGGGAATCAAATAACTATCATAATTATTAATGAATTTCACCTTAGCGAATAGGGAGCAATAGTAAGAGTTAGCATTAAAAATACCAGAAATGGAAATTTGAAGTACCAGAGAAATTCCTAAGTAATATCTGAGTAAACCCTATGGAAAACATTATCCAGATGATATCTCATGATGTTGCTGGAAAGTGAATATAACCACATTCTTCAAGTCCTAGACCAAGAAGAAAAAAAAATGCTTATATACAAGTAAGAGAAAAGCCAAAACAAACCAAACCACTACTGTATTCATTATAAATGTGAAAACAAGAAACATAAATGAAGAATAAACAGCAGATGTGAAAAGTAAAATTATGCAAGATGAAGACAGAGGAAAAAAAATAAAGATCTCATTAGGAACTGATCTATTTTTAAATAATGAATATGAAAGAAAAAAATAATTTATCTTCCATTCAAGAAATGCTGTTTCTAAATATATCTGTGGTTGCATTTGAGAATGTGCAGCAAGTTAGACTGGAAGGGTTCTGCATAGGTGCTGCTTCTGGTTTGATGGTCTGTTAAAGATAACAGGGAAAGTAAAAACTTATTCTCTTGTTTCAACTGCAGTGTGTAGCTATACTAATTGTTGTTATCTACTACACCACTACAGTTGCTTCCTGTAGCTTCTTTTGATACAGAAGGAAACAAGAAAGTCTCATTACAGCCCCTGGTTCCCGGGCATTGCTGCAGGCAGTTGTAGCAACGAGTCCAGATGGCAGAATGCAATGTCAGATTTCCAGTTAGCCATGCAGGAGCTGCCATTATTATACTTCTGCCAGCCAGGAGATTTTTATATTTGCAGTTGTACAACAGCACTTTAAGGCAACCAGTTGGTGCAAAGTGTCAACGAGATGACTTTAGAATCTGTCACTTCTACAAGAACAGAAATATTTTTTTGAAAAGTGATAATATAGGACAAAACCTCCAAGTTTGGAAAAGAAAAAAATAAAGAACAGCCAGAATATGACAATAAGAGAAAAAGTAGCAATGATTTGTTTATCAGTAACAATGTAAAATATAAATGGGTACATGTGCATAAACTTGGTAAAGTGAAACAGAAGTGTATGGAAGTAAAAACATGCTTCAGAATATGTAAGTCTTGTTTCTTGTGTTGGATCCTTCTTGACAAGGCATCAGACAGAAGATTTAGTTAAAGCTGAACTTTTGTTTCAGAACAAACCACTGAAGTACATCTAAGAAAGTCATTATACTTTACAGAGTCAAAAATTGTCTGAAATGGTAATTCATTAATGTAAATCTGTTGTTTAATCTGCTGGTTGGATTGGCCTTTGCACAGACTAGAAATTACTGTGCAAAATAGAAGTCCAAAGGTTGAGTGATACAAATTTTCTTAATGCAAAGAAGAATGAATACACTGAATTAATATAGTGAATTGTTTCATAAGGCTTCCACAATGATTGTGTGATTGAACAAAAATGTGGCAAATGAGGTTCAGAAATGATGGGTGCTGATAAGTAATTTGTTGAAAAAGAGCTCTGTCTGTGCACATTGTAGGTTGTAAACTAATATTGGCACTCAGAAAAGTGCTCTTGAAGTCATTGTGAATAATTATATGAAAATGTTGGTTCTAGTGCCTAGTGGTGCTTCAGAACGCAGGTATATTAAAAATTAGGGAAAGAATACAGAACAAGACAGACAGTATCATTATACCACTGTGTAAAACCACAAGGTCATAAAAGAACTAAAAGTAATGAATGTAGAAGAGGAGCAAGTATGACTGCAAGTAAAAAGTTTAATCTAATTCATTCTGCAAATGGATACATTAAATAAACTGAGATTCTTCTGCTTGAAAAGATATCAAGAATATTATGCTGAAGACATTAAAATTTTCAAACCTCAAATAGAAGGTGAATAGGGACCCATTTTTCAGTATTTCTGAAGCATCTAATGGAACTACAACATGCAAGTTCTAGAACAAAGAAAAAGGAAATAATATTTGAATACATTCTGGATTTCATAATTATAGGTGCCCTGGATACCAACAGTATACCTAGGACAGTATAATAATTAGAGAAATTCATAGAAGAAGGGTTCACTGAAGATTATTTAATATGAAAATACAGGTATGATTCTGGTTCAGTAAATCCTTTATTCAGCAATTTGCAGCAAATGGCAAATACATTCCAGGAATGTATTAGTTTGCTCTGTTTTTTCCTTGTTCTTTTCTTCGGCTTAAGTCACTGTAGAAGAGAGTGTAAATTTTTTCCAAAATCTTATGTAATATAAATTGAACTTAGATTTTTAAAATTAGAAGGAGAGCTAAAAACTGGTATATATGGGACTTTCTGAATGCTGGTTTTACCCTTTCTGAAAGTAATTCCTGTATCACAGGAAAGAAAAGTAAGTTCACAAATGTGAAGTAATAAATAAGTATAGTTCTTAAAAAAAAAAAAAGATCCCACTATGTTGCAAGTTGTTATGATACTGATGCTAAACTTCTTACTTTCCAGTAAGAAGATACCATAATAGCTGTTAGTGGGTAGGAGGAAATACCTGTTGTAGTTACAATGTAGTGGATAAGAGCCAGACCTGTTTTTATTACTCCTATTCCTACTATTCCTTAATTTCTCTACCATTTCATGTATTTTGTGGCTGCCTAGTTTGGAATGTTGCTCTGTTATATTCCAATAGTATTTTGATGTCTATTTACTCTTTAATTACTTGATATGCAATACATAATCTAACCTTTGTAATTAGACAGTCCTCTTGGCTGCGCTGCCTGCTTCTGTGCTGCTGCCACCAGCAGGATGCAGCCGTGTTGTATTCTCAGCCCCTTTGTACTTTTGTCAATTAGACTGTGACTAGTGTCCATTTTAGTGGGAATATTTAAATTTTTGTTGATAACTTTATGGTAAAAGGGTTCTCAAATCATGTGGCTTGGAGAACAGTGGCAGGAAAGCTGCTTGGCAGGAAAGGATCTTGAGGTGCTGATTGACACCTGGCTGAACATGAGCCAGCTTGTGCCCAGGCAGGCACAAGAAGGCCGGTGGTATCCAAGCCTGTATAAGAAATAGTGTGGCCAGAAGGACTAGGAAAGTAAAACATCACTTGAACAAACAGTAAATTCTTAGATACATATATATATATAAAATTGTTTCTGCTTTTGCCAATACTTAGTTTTTGATTGTAATGTCTTCCAACTCTAAATTATACTTTTTTCAAGTGTACATAATGGTCGAAAGGGCCATTACAGAGCATCTGTACCATGTAATTCTTGAAAATGGGGCTGTCATCAAAGTGTGAATTATAAAAGCTCAGCAGTGACACTGTTGGAAAAAGCTTTTATGTTACAATAATGAGGAAAATACGCAGAATCACTGCGTATTGTATCACTGTTAAATTCACATGCAGAAGAAGCAGCATGGCCAAGGTTAAGGGTACAGGGGCATCCTGTGGATATCATTGGAACATCAAATTACATGATAAATCAGTTAGCTGGCATTCCTTCTCCTCAGATTAGTTAGCAAAAGTGATATTTTATTTCAATGCTTTTATCACCTCTCATCTTCAGTGCTGTTGTTGTTTAAATTGTTTTCTTCTTTGTGCTGAAGCAGTCAAGCTGAATTATACTGATGAGGCAGAATAATCAGAATAAAACCGTAGGCAGACCTTTCTAGATTATTACTTTAGGTACCAAACCTGCAGACTGTAGTGTCTTGAACTATTCTGTCAGCAATTTTGATATCTCAGTGATTGTGCTGCAGGCAGGAGATACTTTAGTTTCTGAAGCAAACACGGTACAATTAAACTACTAGAAGTAGCTTTCATTTTTCCAGTGAGTCATTTTCACTCCTCAGTTTGTTTCATTTCTACTCCTCTAACTCAATGTTCACTACTGCAGGCAGTCACAAACAGCTACTGTTTGCACGTGCTGGGACTTCTGAAGTATTCTTCCTGGAACGGAATTTCACATGTGCTTTGAAACAATAATACAAAACTGTTTTTGAACTGTCTTCACTAGAGTCAATTCATGCTAAGCTGTACTAAGTTGTGGGATTTTATTTTCTTTGGGTTTTCTCCCCTGCAGAAGAAGTCACTCAGAGAATCAGCTGTCCTACCTGACAATTTAAGATCTGCAAAGTCTGTCCTACTTTCTGTGTTTGGAATATCTGACCTAAAAGGTATTGCTGGTAATTGCACTAAAGTCACTTCCTTGAGATAGGACCTCCAGGCTAGCCACATAATACCAAAACTGTGTGCTGTCTGCCGTAAAGCATTTTCTTTTGTTCTTGCTTTTACCTTGTTCCCCTCATATTCTTTTTTTAACACCCCACTGTCCTTTAATGGCAGTAATATAAACTTAAACTCCTCCTAGTAGCTTTAAGAGAGGCACTGAATGTGGCAAAACCAGATCTGTTTTGTAGGAGTTTGTGAATAGCGTAGAAAAGGTTATTTGATAGTTCATTGTATAATTGGTTTAATCTAATGGGGTATTTATGGAAACAACGTAAGGAATGAACAGAAGGACTACAAATAACATACCATCTGCAGACACTAAAGGGTTATTTAACAGAAGACACTATCATCAGGAAAAGTCTGGATTGCAAAAGAGCAAAGAATAGTAAAATCTCAAAGACTTGCTTGATGATCTCAAGCACTTCCTTGAATATCTTTACTTACAAGCTTTAGATAAAATGGCTGCATACTTTAGAACACTATGTCTCAAAATGTGGTGTCTCCACTGTTAAATAGTGCATTTATTTATCATTTTCTGTATATTCCACAGGAGATAAACATCCAGAGGAAAGAATTTTAGTAACCAGCTCTGCTCAAACAGAATTTTTAATTGGTTGCATATCTAGCCCTGACCTGAATGTGAGAAGACTGACATTTTTTTTTCTTTTTAATCCTTTATAAACAAGGGTTGATGCCTGATTTCTGGATCAAGAGTGTTTCAGAAATAAAAGGTTTGTAGTAAGTCATGGTCTGTAGTCATAACCTTGCAGCGATCAAGATTCTCAGGCTAGGAAGCCAGTTAAATCAGTTCACCTGCAAATGTACAGGACTGTTCAGGGTACAAAATCAGTTCAAGGACTGGTAAACTAATTGATCTTCTTGAATAAAAAAAACATTGAAGTGAAAATAGACATTATGAACAAATGTAGTTTGTATCAAGGGCCTTTACCTTTTTTCCCAATTAATTAACAGCCTTTATCATAATTTTTTTCTTTATTTAGCAATATCTGCCTATGCATTGATTTACAACATATCAATCAATTGCAATTAAATATGCTTTTTAAGGAAAAATATAAATAGCAAATTTAGCAATAATTTTTTTTTTTTGACATTCATTGGCTGCATTTCCAGAAAAAGAGTAGATTGAGTTCTGCATTGAATCACATAGACCATCACACTCAAAATATTAGAGATCTGAATATACTATAGTTTTAAACCCTAACAGATTAACTGTCATTAATGAAATCTGAAAGTGTTTGAGTTTTCATGAATTTTGGATTGTTCCCATGGGGCAAATGACTGTTTTATGTATAATAATAAATTACAGAGCACCACTGACAGAATGTGTCCTTCTCTAAAGATGTTTTGTGACAACTGTATAGTTATTTAATCTGGGAAGACACTTTAAGCATACTTCAGCTGAGGGTAACTCTTTCACTGCTAGTTCTCATTCAGTAAATATAGAGAAAATGTACCAAATTTCTAAAATTATGCGGACCAATTCTTTTTAGAAAACTGACTGAATGTGTTCTTGCATATACTTAACCTTTTTAAACTGATGCAGAAATGCTCTTCACCAGATATTTATTTACATTTTTAGAACCTAAAGCCAGTTTGTCATAGACAAGGTGCAGTCTATGAGAAGTCAAGTAGGAAGGACCTTTGGTAGTTGCCTGGCCAGAAATGCCACTAAAAGCAAAGGTGGTTTAGGTCAGGTAGATCAGGCCTTTCCCATAAAGTCTGAAGTATCTCCAAGGACAAAGTTTCCAAGCAGCTTCTCCAAGTAACCTGTTCCAATATTTGATCAGTCTTACTGTGAACTTCATATATCTCTCTCTAATATGAATTTCCTGTGTTTCAGCCTGTGATCACTGCCTCTTGGAACACTACTTTGCACTTCAAAGAGGAATTTAGCTCCATCTTCTCTGCACCTTTCCATTTGGTAGCTGAAGATATCGTAAGATCTCCCTTAGTCTTATCTCGAGATCAGACAAAACTCAAACTTTCCTCATATGTCATTTTTGCTTTAAAATAACTACTCAAAATATCTTAATATGTTTAGATTTCTATACAGTAGGAAGTGACAGTAGGAAACTATGCAATTATACTTATCAGTTTGATAAATTAATTTTCTGTAGCACCAAAAATATTTTCTCATTGTGATGACCAAAGGGAGCAACCCAACTTAGACAAAAGATGAATCAACCACAACATTTTCCTTAATTTACCATGCTACCATTATTGAGATTTGCAGGACTAAGTCAACAAATTAAAAGTTAATCTAAATTTTTCGCACTGATTAACTTGTTGGTCTGTGGGAATGAAAATCTTAGGCCCACTGTAGGAGAAGATCAGGTTCGAGACCTTTTGAAGAACCTGAATGTGCACAAGTCCATGAGACCTGATGAAATTCATCCATGGGTCCTGAAGGAGCTGATGAACGAAGTTGCTAAGCCACTGTCCATCATATTTGGAAAATCATGTCAGTCAGGGGAAGTTCCCAATGACTGGAAAAAGGGAAATGTAACCCCCATTTTCAAGAAGGGGAAAATGGATGACCCGAGGAATTACAGACCAGTCAGTCTCACCTCTGTGCCTTGCAAAATCTCGGAGCAGATTCTCCTGGAAAGCATACTAAGGCACATGAAAAACAACAAGGTGCTTGGTGACAGCCAGCATGGCTTCACTAAGGGGAAATCCTGCCTGACCAATTTGGTGGCCTTTTACAATGGACAGGGGTAGAGCAGTTGACGTCATCTACCTGGACTTGTGCAAATTGTTCCACGCTGTCCCACATGACATCCTTGTCTCTAAATTGGAGAGGCATCAATTTGATAGGTGGATCACTGGGTGGATAAAGAACTGGTTGGGGGTAGAGCAGTCGATGTCATCTACCTGGACTCATGCAGATTGTTCCACACTGTCCCACATGACATCCTTGTCTCTAAATTAGACAGGCATCAATTTGATAGGTGGATCACTGGGTGGATAAAGAACTGGTTGGATGGCTGCATGGAAAGAGTTGTCAATGGCTCAGCGTCCGGCTGGAGGCCAGTAACAAGTGGTGTCCCTCAGGAATCGGTGTTGGGACCGATCATGTCCAACATCTTTGTCACTGACATGGACAGTGGGATTGAGTGCGCCCTCAGCAAGTTTGCCGATGACACAAGCTGTGTGGTTCGGTGGATACGCTGGAGGGAAGGAATGCCATCCAGGGATCTTAACACGCTTGTGAGGTGGGCTGATGCCAACCTCATGAAGTTTAACCAAGTCAAGTGCAGGGTCCTGTGCCTGGGTGGGAGCAATCCCAGGCACAGCTACAGGTTGGGCAGAGAAGAGATTCGGAGCAGCCCTGAAGAGAAGGACTTGAGGGTGTTGGTCAATCAAAAACTTAACATGAGCCAGCTGCAGTGTGCGCTTGCAGCCCAGAAAGCCAAACATATCTTGAGCTGCATCAAAAGAAGCGTGACCAGCAGGTCGAAGGAGATGATCCTGCCCCTCTACTCAGCTCTCATGAGACCTCACTTGGAGTATTGTGTGCAGTTCTGGTGTCCTCAACATAAAAAAACCATCAAACTGTTGGAACAAGTGCAGAGGAGGCCATGAGGATGATCAGGAGACTGGAGCACCTCCCGTATGAAAGAAAGCTGAGAAAGCTGCGACTGTTCAGGCTGGAGAAGAGAAGTCTACGTGGAGACCTCATAGCAACCTTCCAGTATCTGAAGGGGGCCTATATGGATTCTTGGGAGGGACTCTTCTTTAGGGATTGTAGTGATATGACAAGGGGTAATGGGTTAAAACTTAAATAGGGGAAGTTTAGATTGGATATAAGGAAGAAGTTCTTTAAGGGTGGTGAGACACTGGAATGGGTTTCCCAGGGAGGTTGTGAATGCTCCATCCCTGGCAGTGTTCAAGGCCAGGTTGGAGAGAGCCTTGGATGACATGGTTTAGTGTTAGGTGTCCCTGCCCATGGCAGAGAGGTTGGAACTAGATGATCTTAAGGCCCTTTCCAACTCTAATTATTCTATGATTCTATGATACTAACTCATGTGAATAAGTCTTTTCACAGGATATGCCTGCAGCAGACTGACATTTCATGAATGATGATTGTCTGTTTTATTTGAGCATTTTTATGCTACTGACATATGTCAAAGAAAATCAGAGGCTCTTCTATCTTTACACGTATTCTTGGCAAAAAAACCTAAAACACCTCCCACATTTTCAGATTCTGTAGACACAGCCTGCACTTTCTTTGGCAATATAAGACTGAGTTTACATTACAGTATTTTCTGTAGTCCAGTGCTGCAATTACACTATCATATAATAACTGGGTTACCCTATGGAAGTTCAAAATCAACTTTCAGTTATGAATTCTACCTGCTTTCTTTTTTTTTAATTCTCAATGAAGTTAAAATTATTTCTTATCTGAATAATGGCAGCAGTATTTGTCCCCCTGAATTTTTTTTATTATTCTTGTAGGCCAAATTTATGTTGCTTAGTAAGGCATTTAGGGACATAACTACTGAAGTTCACGCTTTTATGTATTTAGAACCTCAGAATTAGGATCTCTTCCCTGATTTCAATTTCTGCTTTTCTTTCATGCTGGCTTTACTCAATGCTTCATTGGCATTATATATGCAATGAGTTACCCATTTGCTTCAAACATCTGCCCATTTGTGTTTTAACCCAAGAGTAAGTGAAGCTTTCTTAGTTTTACCTTTTCAGTTTGCACAGCAAATGCAAACTGCAGGTCATGTTTTACTTTTAGGCTGAATAGGTGCAAAGAATATTAAATACTTATTAAGGTTTGTTTCCATTTTGGCTAAATTATTCATAAGCAAATATTAATTAACTTATAGAAATTATCAATGTTTTGAGATTTTGTAGCAATTGCTACTATAAACATTGTGAATATAACATTGTGTTATAGTATAACATTGTGAATACTGTGTCTGATATATATGATGATATTTAACTCTGTGATAAACATATTTATGAATATGTTTATTTCTGTCTTGCCCTGAACTAGAGGTATGTGATCTTTCAGGTCCCTTCGAGACTAAACTATTCTATGATTCTACGATGAAGATGCTTGGGGTGAGGAGGGTCTTGAGGCACAGTCATGTGCCAGGGGTGGTCTGATGCTGCAGAACACTGAGGCTATAGATGGGCTTGTGTCCTGCCTTCACTTGGCAAGCCTCACAAGCAGTAGCATTCAGTATGCTGAAGTCTAGACTGAAAATGAAATGCATTGTACCTTCTCTGTCCTTCTTTGGGCAGGCAGGAATGCTCTTTGGTGATTACATTAACCTACCTGTAGTCCTATTGGCTATTTTTCAATGTCTAACAAGTATTTAACCAATGTTTCTTTCTGCATGGGACAGAGTGATATCTAAATCCATTTCTGTAGACTTCATTTTCTATGCCCAAGGTATAGAACAGTTCTGCATAGTTGCCTGAAAAAAAAAGAATTATTTAAATGCTTCTTTCTTGCCCTCAGAGAAAGGCTAGGCATGCTCAAAGCATTTTGATTTACCGGTCCTGTGTTAAGTCTTTGTCCTGGTTTCAGCTGGGATAGAGTTAATTTCCTTCCTAGTACATGGTGCAGTGCTGTGTTTTGACTTTAGTCCGAGAATAATGCTGATAACATAATGTTTTAGTTGTTCTCAGTATCACCCTGATCAAGGACTTTTCAGTCTCTTATGCCCTGCCAGTGAGGAGGGGCACAAGAAGTCAGGAGGGAGCACAGCCAGGACAGCTGACACAAACTAGTCAAAAGGCTATTTCATACTACAGCATGTATCATGCTCAGTTTAGAAACTGGAGGGAGTTACCCGCAAGGGAGTGATCGCTGCTCAGGTTGGGCTGGATGTCAGTCAATGGGTGGCAAGCAACTGTATTGCGTGATTACAGAACCAGTTTGCTCACATGCTGCATAAAGAAGAAAAGGGCAAAATAGTTATTTGAATCTGATGTTTTCCTTTTCAAATGCACCAATTGCTCTACTGGACTTAATTTTGGCAGGGAAATCTTGCCTAGAACATCAGAGAGAATATGAAGGTCTAATTATTTTTGCCAACAGAAGCAATAATTATTTTTATCTCTGCATTAGTAAGAAAATTATGACAAATTAGGTGGTTTTAAAAATCTGTAGAAAAGCATCTTCTGAATGAGCTGAGAGTGTGTAATTTTTCTTTTTCTAAAATATACATGTACAGAAATTAATGAACCCACGGATGTCATTTTTGTCTTGCATCAGGCATTGCTCATAGTGGTCTCTGAGCAATATACTGCTGACATGGGCGAGAATCACTGTTTTTCACTTTTCTTTACAGATACGTGATCTACCAACCCTTTTCTGTTTGTACTATAATGGTCCTGAAAAAGTTATCTTGTGAGGTGTCCCTTTTTAGGAAATATTGCACCAATGTGGAATTAATTGTGGTGGTAGAACAGCAGGAACTATATGTTTATTAAACATGAAAAAATAAGGAATTTCTCCCTCTCTTCCTCATTATCTAACTGCTTCAGGGCTGCTGTAGGGGACTTTCAAACAGTATCTCCTTAGTTGTCTTCTCTCTTTCTTCTTTCCTTCTGAAGAAAAAAAAAATTGCTACCATAAATATGTTCTAATTTTTCTGGTAACATGCTCTGCCTGATAAATGCCACTTTCAGGCAAAGCTTGTAAAGCAGTTATTGTATTTCTCAATTGCACTAACCTAATGCATTAACATAATGTTGATTATATAATCCTCCTGTTCAAGCCAAGTGTTTTTCTGTCAGGTTGTTTCTGGACTTGGCAGAGCTGTTTTCCAAGTACAATACAAATATATTAGGCTTTCTTTTTTTCTTTTTTTTTTTCTTCCTTAGTGGTGTGGCCTTTGAACCAACACTGGCGGCAGGAATGTTGAGCTGCAATATGTGCTATTACTGAAAATACATTTGCTAATCCTAACAGATATCTGCTGACTTCATTCTCCTTTGGGTAACCAGAAAATCTACTGATTTTGGTTACAAAAGGGTTGCACA
The DNA here is from genome assembly GCA_002631895.1 of Agapornis roseicollis. NCBI lineage: Eukaryota > Metazoa > Chordata > Aves > Psittaciformes > Psittacidae > Agapornis > Agapornis roseicollis. Next base: position 17,255 of record NDXB01018287.1, read on the forward strand.
ACTGGCTGGCTAGACCCACACTTTGGTCAAAAGCCAAGAGCACTCAGACCCTATCTTTTTTACCAGAGATCAGATTTAACTAGAGTATAAATGAGGACCCACAAGAGTGCAAGTTGACCCAGTCCTTCTCAAAGCAGTGGGTCAGCAGTTGAGGACTCTCTCCTTGGGTCCAGACACCACCTAAGGTAACTCCTTGAAGCTGAAAGTACTCAACTGGTGGGTGAAATGGATTTGGGGTTAATTCCCTGTGAATCTTAAGCTTAATTCAATCATGCAGTTTTTGATTCCTCTTGGCATGTAGGACCTGTAATTTACTAATGTTGAAATATTAAACGATTTTTAGTTAGGATAAGTTTCCTTTGGGTCTTGTAACCTTTCTAATTCAATTTTGTGGGCTTCTGTGACAGTGACTAATAACATGTTAAACCTTGAAATCTCGACAAAGTGATACAAAGGATTGATTGTGCATATATATATATATGTTTCTTTAGATATAAAACATTGACTGAATCTGGGACTAGATCTAGCAGCACGTAGACTCCCCTCTGAGGAGTACTTTAGAAATCAAGGATGTATTCTCTGAACCTCATGATTCAACAGGAGGGTCTCCTGGACAGTTCTAACACTGTCCTGCATGAGGTACATTATCAAGTGAAGTTTGCTATTAAGTCATATTAAACCACTGTTACATTTAGTGTTAAATTTTGTTTTCTCAATAAAGCAAATTGTTGCTTCTCTCTTTTGAATGACTTGTCCATGACAGAGGGGACAAAATTTAACTTAGCCACCTACAGGAAAGAATATAGGAGCTAGGTTTGTATTACTAATCTACTGGTTCCTAAAAACTGCATTTTGTAGGCAATTTGTTGAGAGGCCTTTGAGAATATTTTTATTTACAAGAATGTTACAGTTCATTTATATTTTATGCAGACATAAAAACCCTATTCCCAATTGCAGACAAAAAAACAAAATAAACCAAACAACTTACCCACTCCCATTCCTCTAGGCAACTTACTGTAATAGTATCTTGTGTGTTCCCTAATTTTAACAGAAATCTATTGAAAACTGTTTGTTTTGGAGCTTCAGAGATGATATTCTAAACATACTGAATTTACAAAGCCCATAGTAGTTTATTCACTTTTCTGGGAGAGAGAAATTGTTTCATTGCTGTATGTTGGGTTAGATTTTTTGCTTTGTTTTGGGTTTGCTTTTGTTTTGTTTTGTTTTGTTTTTTTTTTAAATATATTTTGGTTTATAAAATAGGTTGCCACCAGAATTCTGGACCTTTAGCTTTGCTATCAATATGTTTCTCTATTTCAAATATATATATATGAGTGAGAGTTCTTCTTCTAAATAGAAGAATATGAAATAATCACAGAATTATAGGATAGTTAGGGTTGGAAAGGACCTTAAGATCATCAAGTTCCAACCCCCCCTGCCACAAGCAGGGACACCCCACACTAAACCATGCCACCAAAGGCTTTGTCCAAACTGGCCTTAAACACTGCCAGGGAGGGAGCACTCACAACCTCCCTGGGCAACCCATTCCAGTGCCTCATTGCCCTTACAGTAAAGAACTTCTTCCTTATATCCAATCTAAACTTCCCCTGTTTAAGTTTAACTTGTTACCCCTTGCCCTGTCACTACCGTCCCTAATGAAGAGCCCCTCCCCAGCATCCCTATAGGCCCCCTTCAGATACTGGAAGGTTGCTATGAGATCTCCATGCAGCCTCCTCTTCTCCAGGCTGAACAGTCCCAACTTTCTCAGCCTGTCTTCGTATGGGAGATGTTCCAGTCCCCTGATCATCCTCGTGGCCTTGCTCTNGAGATCTCCACCTCCTCTTCTCCAGGCTGAACAGTCCCAACTTTCTCAGCCTGTCTTCGTATGGGAGATGTTCCAGTCCCCTGATCATCCTCGTGGCCTTGCTCTGGACTTGTTTGAACAGCTCCATGTCCTTTTTATGTTGAGGACACCAGAACTGCACACAATACTTCCAGGTGAAGTCTCACAAGAGCAGAGGGGCATAGGTCAGTCTTTTAGACCTCTTTACTGTTGTTTTAAGGTCTTTGATGCCTGTTGATCCAGATGTACAACTAAGTGAGTGTTCTGGGTCTGGCTGGAATGGAGTGGATTTCCTTCATAGTGAGCCCTATTATGCTGTGTTTTACACTTGTAGCTAAAGCAGGGTTGATAATACACAAATGTTTTGTCTATCACTTAGCAATACTTTACTTCTCAGTTTCTTGTTTGTACCTCAGCAAATCAACAAGGGTAGGCAAGAAGTTAAAATCATAGAATCAGAATGGTTTGGCTTTGAAGGGATTGCAAAGATTACCTAATCCAACCCTGCCCTGAAATGGGCAGAGACATCTTTCATTAGACCAGATTGCTCAAAATCCTGTCCAGCCTGACCTTAAACCCTTCCAGACATGGGTTATTCACAGCTTCTCTGAGTGACCTTTTCCAGTGTCTCACCACCCTCATTGTAAAATGTTTCTTCCTTATACACAATCTAACTATACTCTTTAAAACTGTTTGGTCTTTTCCTGATACAGGTAAAAAGTCATTCTCTCTCGTTGTTATAGGCCCTCTTTATATATTAAAAAGCCACAGTAAGCTGCTGCCAGAGCCTTCTCTTCTCCAGACCCAACAAGCTCAACTGTCTCAAACTGTCTTCATAGGAGAGGTGCTCCAGCTATCTGATCATCTTCATGGCCCTCCTCCGGACTTGCTCCAACAGGCCCATGTCCTTCTCATGTTGGGAGCCCCAAAGCTGGATGCAGTAATCCAGCTAGGATCTCAGGAAAGCAGAAGAGAGGGGGAAAATCCCCTCCCTTCACCTGCTGGTCATGATTCTGTTGCTGCAGCCCAGAACACAACTGGCTTTCTGGCTGCAAGCACATGCTGCCAGATCATGTCCAGTTTGGACCCACCAGTGCTGCCATGTCCTTCTCCACAGTGTTTCTCTCAATTTCTTCACCACCAAGACTGAACTGACACTGGGGATTGCCTTAACCCATGAGCAGGACCTTGCACTTGGTCTATTAACTTCTGAGATTCCCACAAACCCACTGTTTCAGCCTGACCAGGTTCTTCTGGAGGACATCCTTTTCCTCAAGAGTATAGGATGTAGCACACAGCTTGGTGTCATCTGCAAAGCTGCTGAGTGTTGCACTATGTCATTAATAAAGATATTAAATAGTATTGGTCCCAGAATGGACCATTGAGGGACTCTACTTGTAATTGCTTTATATTTGGACATTACATTGTAAGTCTTCAGATGCAACCATTCAGCCAACTTCTTATCCATTTAACATCAAATCTGTATCCAATTTAGAGGTAAGAATGTTGTGGGGGATCATATCAAATGCATTACAGAATTCCAGGGAAGTGACATCCACTGCTTTCCCCTTGTCACTGATGCAGCCACTCCATTGTTACCTTTTTTAAAACGGGTATGATACTCCTTTTTGTCCAGTCACTGTGAACCTTGCCAGTTGGAACACAGCCAGGATTGCTGACCTGAACTGACCAAATGATACTCCATATCATATGATGTTGTGCTCAGCAGTAAATCTCAGGGAAAGGAGGAAGAGAGTGGTTACAATTTTTTTGTCTTTCCAAGCAAATGTTATGTGTCCTGAGGTCCTGCTTTGTGACCAAGTTCTTTTTGGTTTAATTGCACAAGTAGCTTTTGCTTTCCCTTTAAAACTGTCTTCACAATCCATGAGTCTTATTTTTTATCTTTTTCCTTCTACTTTTTTCCCCCATCCTGTGGGAAAGGGGAGTGAGCAAGAAACCGGGTGGGTGTTTAACTGCTGGTCATACCCAAATAGTGAACAAAACAAAAATTGCTACTACACCAGCTTCAGGATTAATTTACAAAGTAGGAAGCAAATCCACTCTCTGCAAGGACTGGGTGTACAGACTGGTAAAAAAAAATATCTCACTCCTGCATGTTTCAGTTTCTTTATGGCATGTCCTGCTCCATGTCCAAGGACTTTTGAAACAATTTGAAAAATATTGCATAATCAGGTTGTTTTGATTTTGCTTTTCCCCTTCATTTTTGTAATTTCTTCAGTTTGTGGGCATTTTCAAATTATTCTTGGGAAAATGAACAAATGCACATTTCCTAATCTTTTCTGTTAAAATGGATAATTCTGCGCTACAGCCTGATCTCAGTAAGAAAGACTTTTTTTCTCCATTTACTATTTATCACTTCAGAAAGCATTACAAAATTGTCTGTTTAAATGACAGAACAAAGAATCACTTTGCAAGTCTTCAAGATGTGAGCTATCAAGTAGTTTAAGTATGAAATATTATCCTTCTTCTGAATGCCAAAGGATTACCTTGAGTGCAAGGTAAGCAACAGTGACAAATCCAGGGAAAATATCTTTTTCAGAGGACTTTTTGTAAAAAGTTCTTACCACCTTTGGGCATTATCAGCACACCAAGAGTGAAATTGCATGGTCCTATAATTCCAGCTACCAGAAATTTTACAAGGGTGATCAGAGATAATGTAGGTCTCGGCATTCATTCACACTAAAGACTTGATTGGAGTTTAGTTAGCTTGCTTGCCACACAGGACAGATAATCCGCCAGCTGACTTCTCTTTTTTACTGTTTTTTCTTAGAAGAAATGAACTTTGTATTAGGGGCATGAAATTATATCCCAGCATAATTGACTGCAATCACATGGTAGCACAGTTTCCAGTGGGAGTTAAAAAAAACAAACAAACAAACAAACACTTCCTTCTGTGTCAGTTTGAACATAGCAATAGGTATCAATAGATATAGTTCAAAATAATCCCATTTTTTTAGCTGATGCATCATTCCTGAACAAGATCAATAAGATATAATCTGTGTTCCAGTAATACATTGCACTGTCTTTCTTCTGGTTTTGATGATGGACCTCTTTTATTTGCTTTTTAATAAGCACTTTAAAACATATAAAAATCAGCACAATCTTTCAGCCCTGTTAATTGTACATATGTGTTTAAGGTAAACAGATGCTACTGGATAGTGCTTATAATGGTAGCAAGTTGCTGAATTTTACTGTTGTCATTGACTTCACAATGCAATAAGCCTTGAAACTGGCAATTTGAAAGGGGAAAGATCATTAAATTCTATGAAAATATTTCAAAACTACCTAGAATTATTATTATCATTTATAATAATTAAGATATAATTATTGTAGTCATCATTGCTGTAGTCTTGTCTTAATTTCTATAATTGAGTGAAGTTGTTATATTTGATACTATGTCTTTCTAATTCCATTAAAGGACTTTAGCCCAACAGGGCTTTTCCTTTTTAAAAAATTCTTTTTAGACTGAATAAGGGAGATTCAAGTCTACTGCAGATCTACATCACTTCTGGCAGAGAGCTGCTACCTACTTCATCGCCATTAGTAGAATTCAGTGTGGCATGTGTACTTCAGGTCACACTGGCACAGTAGCAAAGTATCAGTCATGTATTTCCGCTCTGTGGTCTCACATACGCTTGATATTCATCCCAAGAAATGTTAGATGTAGGCCCTGTGCTTCCAGTGCATATGCAAACCAGAATTTTCTGGAATTACTTGCGGTAGGAAAAAAACCAAAATCAGGTCTAGCTATCAAAGTTCTTCACTTCTGTTCCTAGTCTCACTTTATTGGTGGAATCCCTGCTATTGCAGAGGTATGTGTGTATCTAATGGAAACAGGAAAGCAAGGCAGTTTTTTTCAATTAACTCCTGGGAAATAAGAATTCAGCAGGGAATAAAATGGAAGTTCATTTGATCTGAGCAATAAGAGAAACCGTAACATTCTGAAGTGTCTTGATGAGACTTTACAGTAGACTAGAAGTTACATTGGCTTGCTGTAAGCATTAATAAAATCAATGACCACTTCTCACTATATATCCATCACACCATTATTACTTTTCAACTTATAGCATATTTATATAGGAATTATTTATTTATTATAGCTTTTAAGTTGAAAAAAGCTACAGAGTTCATAGGTGACCTGTGCAGAAAAGAACTGAAAGTCCCCTAAAAAGATTTCAAGTGTAGAATAAGTAACATCATTTCAGGATTTGGCTTCTGCATTAACACTGGGTGTGAAGAATGGAAAATACACAGCTTTAAAGTGGTGAATATTTAAGGAAACTGTGGCTCCAGTGCTGTAGGAGAGACTGCATAGTGGCTACAGTGCTGCATAAATACCTGGGAAAAACACCTTTGTAACTAGAAATACTTCAGGCAACAAACTGAATGTGGTGTTGTATTGAAACAGAGAGGGAGCATGTTCTGTTTATCAGCTGTGTGGTAATTTTAGTTTTACCTATTTGTTGTGTATTTGTTCAAACAAATCTGTTCAATAGAAGAAGGGTTTTCAGTACATGTCTTCCACTCCAAAGTGGAGTTTTCTTCCCAAGTTCTTATAGCATGCTTGAGTTTCCTTGGATATTTTTTCATTTATTTTCAATATTATCTGAACAATTTGAATTAGAGCTCTGATGCTTCTCCACTGTTGTGGTTTGGGTAAGTATTAGAGATTAAAAAAAAATAATTAAATTGCAGTGTATAATATATTAAGCCAAACTATACTGTTTAGCAAAATTTGGCTACTAGAGGGTAAAAAAAGTCATTCTGTGTTAACTCACAAAGAGTATAAATCAGCATTTTGAAGGATTTGTTTTTCTGGATTAAAAATTATAGGTCTGGTGACACTGATTCAGCTCAAAAAACTTTTGACACATTTGGAAATGTCACTGAAACTGAAATTGTAATGACTAGGTAGAGAATTCGGTAGAGAATAAGGTTCAGTATGATGTTTACTTCACAAATCTGTTGTCACAAGTGTGATACTAAACTCTGAGTGTAAATTGCAGTCTATTAAAATACAATGGCTACATGAACTTTGTCATTATGTCTTACTGGTCATAACATGATTATTTGGTAGCTGAATTGGCATGCACTTTCCAAATATTTGCAAAGTCTACAGACTTTTTTTTGTTTGTTTGTTGTTTTTTTTTTTGTTGTTGTTTTATTTTTGAGAGAACAAATAAAATAAAAGGAGGAAAAATAAAACTTTGACAAGAATGCAAGCACATGCAAAACAGGTAGCTCCTACTGAGAGAATATCTGTCATGACTGCTGATTTTCCTCATCACTAAGAATGAAAGGACACATTGTAAATCAAACTGAAAATCTGGAGGGGAGTAGAATCTGTTTTGCTAAAACAGATGTGAAACAGATAACACAGTTATTTGGAAACCAGGTCAAAGAATGATAAATATGGACTAAAATCAGCGATTTATGAACATCAGGAAAAATAGATTCTTCTGATTGTAACCATTTATAATGAGGTTTTACTGTAGCCACACTCAAGAGAGCAGCATTTCCTTGTACACTGTAGTGACATATGTATTTTTTTTTTTTTGTTTGTAGCCTCTGCCAGGAATGGAGCGTTTACCACTTCTCTGGGCAACCCGTTCCAGTGCCTCACCACCCTCACAGTAAGAACTTCTTCCTTATATCTAACCTGCACTTCCCTTCTTTTAGTTTGAGCTCATTAACCCTTGTCCTATCACTACAGTCCCTAATGAAGAATCCCTCTCTGGTATCCTTGTAGGCCCCCTTCAAATACTGGAATGCTGCTAAGATGCAGCCTTCTCTTCTCTAGGCTGAACAGTTCCAACTTTTTCAGCCTGTCTTCGTACAGGAGGTGCTCAAGCCCTCTGATCATCTTCCTGGCCCTCTGGGCTTGCTGCAACATTTCCATGTCCTTATGTTGAATACACCCAAACTGTAAGCAGTACTCCAAGTGGGGTCTCACAAGAGCAGACAATGAAAGAAAAGTACATCAACAGTACCTTTCAAGTGTCTTAAACAGGAACAGATCTGAGCCTGAAGTGGTTCATATTTGCAAAGTGGCAAATGTCATGAAGTCCTGGGAGTCTCTTCTTTAAACTGGCTGAAAAGATGAATCTTTGACAATAGCAGCATGCACAATAGTGCAATTTTTGAAAGACTGAATGGGTTTTCTAGCGAGGTAATTAATGTCTTTGAAAAGAAGCATTCCTAAACCCCTGTTCATGTACACTATAAGACTGTAAATTACTTCAGGAAATATATTATCTCAGCACAGTAGATAAACATTGCTCCTCACTTAGAGGAACCTGCATTCTCTCTTTTAAAACAGTTTTACAGCTTCAGTAGTTTGAGTGATTACTGTTATATATGAAAGAGACCAAGAAGTGAAGTTTCTGTTCATGGATTGTTTTGACACCCAAGAACCATCTGTGGCCAATACTGACAGAGAAAAATTGTTTTCCAGTTCAGATTCTTCTATAGAGCATGTTTACATTGTTTATTTCTGTAACTGTTTCCAACTGCATTTAATTAGCATTTTAATTTTTAATTTAATTTTAGGAAAATTATCACTTTGGGGCTTAAGTACTTAAAGGCCAGTTATGGTTCACTGGAAACCATTTGTTCCTCACAGTAGATAATTGAATATAACCTTGAAGAAACTAAAAGCACTTGTGTTCTTTTAGTATATTTTGCACGAATTATATGATTAAAAAGATAGATACTCACAGCACCTAATTTCAGACAGTGAAATTTTCAAACCTGAGAAACTCATAGGACTTCTGTGAGACTTGTGCTAATGCAAATGCTTTCTAGCCTTCACCAAAGTAACACCTGCCACCATACTATAGTTTAGCTGCTCTTTTCAAAGCAGATAGTCTTACTCCACCATTAGTTCATATAATGTGCTTTTTAACTGGTTTTAATACTCTTCCTAAGTATAGCCTTTAAAATTTCCCATCTATTATAGATAGGTGACAGGGACCAGTCACATTTTAGTAAATTCTGTTTCAACACTTACAAAGAAAAAAGGTCCATTTTGCCCTCCATGAAATGCCACATGTTTAATAACATAATGCTCCCTATATTTTTTTTTAGGGTTGTTTTTTTTTTTTTTTTTTTTTTTTTTTTTTTTTGTTTTTTTTTTGTTTTTTTTTT
>NDXB01018287.1:26402-38042 GCA_002631895.1 Agapornis roseicollis
TTTTTTTTTTATTTTTTTTTTCTATCAGGTAGTACTCTGGATCTTTCTATTGACAGCTTGTGCCAGTCTGCATTGAAAGAGTTTGATTGCTGCGCTCTTAATTCTGTAACCATTGCTATGTATGCCATCTTGCATGGATAAGATTGAAAGGTTTAGAATTTTCCTTAAGAAAGTGAAATTTTACTGAAGGAACAGTTGAAAAAAAGGCAGATATTTTGTGTATAATTCAGTAAATATTTGGCACATTTCATTTACTTCAGGAAGATTATTTCTATGGAGACTGAAAATGTGCTAAATCCTTGAGGGGGAAGGCAAAAAACATAATTTGGTAAATCAAAATCTTATTCAAATGTAAACAAAAATCCTCTATCATGTTTATGGAGCAAAACCAATTGAAGAGTTTCAACTAATCTCCCTAGAAGCTCAGTCCTTTTGAAAAATGCTTTTCTTTTAAGTGTATAAAATGGTCACTAACAGTTGGATACTAGGTTATGCAGTCTTTGAAAACTCACTTTATGGACATCCCTTGCTTCCAGTGGCATTCTAAGCTCAATGCAGTGTTCTGTGATTTTTTGTACAATTGCTCATTACTCTGTGAAACAGTAGTAAATAAAAAGAAGAATTTTAATGCATCAGAGCTTGCTAATCAGAGTTGCTGTAGTACATTTCTATGGAGAAAGTGTGGTAATGACTACATAATATGTTTGCAATGCAATGTGATTTCACTTCAGTTTGTTTGAAAGCCTAGTTGTGCACAGGTGCCTGGGTTTTCATGGCGGACAGATGGTATTTGGTGTCTTCCTACTATATGAGTGTCCAGGAGAGATTTTCTGTGTATTTTAAATTGTTTACTTCCGTTTACTTCCAACAAAAGGGACTGTACCATCATCAGCCACTGTTACATGTAATGAATTAGTGCTGTTGATTGATTTTACTTGTGTGCCAGTTATATGCTAGATGAGTTTAAGCCAATGCTCAAGATTGCATAATATTTATTATGCATGTTAAATAAGAGTGCTTTATTAAGTATGTTTCATGCTGGTAGACCTTCTATTGTGTAGGCATCTCTAATCCTCTTTAGAAGTTTGGGATGTTCATTATCACCATGGGCATTGAAGGGAAACTGAGAGACACTGGAAACAACTATTCAAATTTTTCAACAAAATGGAAATTAAATCTAGGTATCCTGAGTTGAGACTCCTGCCTAAAATACCAAACATACTTCCAAAGTCTAGAAAATTCTAAGCATGCTATGTGCCAAGGGTTAAGGTTGTTGCTAAATTGAGTTATGCAGAAATACACTGGAAATAGAACTGCAACTAGTATTTCTTTACTGTTGTGTGATTTATAAAGAACAGAGAATTCTTCTCTAGTTCAATGCCCAAGTACAAGAAGACTCCTGCAATAGATACCAGATCAGATATGGAAAGTTGACCTACCACTGAAGATAAAAGAAAACATTTAACTTTTCAGGAAGGTGTTATGTATGATTGCACAAAGCCAGTAACTTGGTAAATCATCATAATTCAGCTGTAATTTGGAACAGATGACGTCTTCAAGGGCATATTTTTTTAAAACATTAGGTAGCCTTTGAAATGGTAATGAGGATTTTTCTTTAGTTGAAGTACCAACTGAAGTGGATTTCAACTAGATCTTTGGTTAAAATACATAGACATGCAGAGATGTTCACTTTCTTGTTGGTTTTGAACATTTTTTCAAAATCTTTTCTCAAATAACCAGATTCATATGGCTGCTGAAGCCCCACTATTCCTGAATGGCAAGCATCATATTTAAGGTGAGCAACATGTTGAAAGCAGTGTAAATACATGTAGAGAAATGTAAGAACTGTAAACAAATTAGATTAAGGTGCAGATATTTCAGTCTATCATAAAACTTAGAAAAATTCTACTGGAGAATTGGTAGAGAAATAATTACTCAGAAATACTGGATTAATACAGAACTACCTCAGTGCAGCTGGTAAAAATTAAAGAAAATTAAAATCACTGTATATTCATTAGCTCATTTGAGCTGGTATAACTTTATTGCAACACATAGAAACTGATAAAATACTGATGTGGCTACAGTGCTGGTGAACTATTAGGCAGAACTGCTCAAGGTGGAAGCACGATGCAAAATGCTAAAGTCAGCAGCCAGGGCTTGATGCATTTACAGGTGGGACAAAAGTGTCCCAGATAAGTGTTTTCTGGGTCCTTGGTGCTGGTCTAAACTAGACCAGAGAGGTACGGCCTGAGTTGGTGTGCCATGCATGTGTGTCCTAGAATACAAATTGCTATCCCATTCGCTACATAAATCTTAGATTCTATGTCACTGAGTGCTGTGTTCTGTTCTTATGGCCACCCACCCAAACTATTGTCTGATTCTGCAAATAGAAAAAATTGAGGTGCATTGTTAAAGCAAAAATTATTCTTGCTGCTTTAGTGTTATTACAACTGCATTGGCATGTACATTGAATATCAGGGGTGAAGAGATTTCTGTTTCAATCTGAGTACTTAATATCAATTATATTCTTCAGGGACTGGATGCAATTGGAAGTGATGTGTAAATAATGCATTAACTCTTTCTGTATTGCTCATTCTAATTCTAAACATAGCATTAAATCACTTATCAGGTCTGCACAGAACTCAAAGTATTTTTCCTCAGACTCCAGTCTTTCTGTGAATTTCTTATTCTGTGGGTGCCTATTCTGAAGTTCATTTCAAAGTAAATAGATTAACCTCATTCATTAACCTCAATGAGATTTGTTTCTGACCTGCACCTTGCCTGCAAAAAACCTCTTAAGATTCTGCATTTAAATGCAACACTCCATGCATGATTTTTATTCTTCCAGCATAACTATTGAGATGTAAATGAGAACTGTCTGTATCTATCTGTGTTGGGTTTTTTTCTTTTTGCATATTCTAACTAGGTTAGGTTTAAATTAATTATGTAATTATTTAATTAGATTAAAAATAATTAACAGTGTTTTATTTGCTTCAGCAGACTGGGCATATTAATTCACCTGGTCTATAACACTTACTGGTAAATAATGTTGATTTACTTTTCATTTGCATAGTAAAATATTCAGGTAACTTTTGGCTACTAATGATCACTCTTGAAAGAAGTTGAATTTTTGGTCAGTAAGTATTTTCTTTCATACCGACAGTTCAAGTGTCAGGAGCTTGCCCTAGTATTTATTGAAATTCAGCTTTATTGTTAAAGGAAAAAGTGGAAGACCTGCTATATTTCTGTACCTTTTTAAAACACTAGTTCTTTGTTCTTTTGTCCTGAGCATGTGTGACATTTTCTTTTTAAAGCTGAAACATGGGAAGAAATGTACTCTGCAGACCATGTACTAGTCAAAGAGCTGTCTTCTTTCTGTTGTTTCTTCCGGAAACGGTGCTTTGAAAGAAATCACTGTTGTAGAACCAATTAGGTTCTTTAAGTGGATCATTTCTCAGTCACTGCAATAATGAATTCCCATTTTCTCAAAGGGTTGCATTCACCCTTCAGTTGCAAAACAAACAGGAATTCATTGCCACAGCTAGGCAACCAGAATTACTTATGCATTCTTTTCAGAATCTTTCTTTTTTATCTTTATTGAAATTCACCATAAAGATTATTGTTTAATGAGGGGGAAGTTCAATTGGAGCCAAATGAAAAACCACAAGCCTTCTAAGCCAGAGTATATTTTCCAGAAGTGTCTTATTTTTCAGGCTGTTGCAAATTTGCATTTAGGTTTTGTTTGTTTATTTATTAGTTAAAATAAAAAAAAAAAACCACATTTTTTCCTGCCTTTTGACATTCTTTAAAAGTTTTCTGGAAAGAAAAAGATGAAGCTTTGTTCCTCAAAACCAATAAATTTTTAAGTATAATTTTGAGGTGTTCACAGGATGAACCACTCCTGTGGTCATCAAACCTTTCTGCTTTTTCCTGCTGAAGCCCTGGTTAAAATGTAAGTGTCTAGTATATCTGCTTAGATTTACTGGGGAAAAAAGCACCAACTTATGGCTATGTCAGGGTTAATTGAATCATAACCAGACATCTGGAAATAAAATTTGTGCCTGAACTGCAGTCATCTGGCCATCTATAATAGCTATCTAAATGCTAAAATAAAAATGTAATTGTAGTGGTTACTTCTTTACAGCTTGTTATTTATATATATAATTTATGAGTCAGAGTTCAGAGAATCCATAGTTAACAGCAAAATCACTTTATAACATTAGTATCTTTTGCATCTACCTTAGCTTATCTTTCCAGTAAATTCAGTTAGATAAAGTAGCTGCAGAAAATACAGCAAATTATATTTGTTTTCTAATAAAGTTGTTTAATAATGAAATCTATTGAAAATATCTTTCTGTGTATGCTTTCATGAAGTTTTATACTGTGTTCCACTCAATTTAGAGATTTATTTAGACCATTGTAACAAATCAAGGTCCTAGGAGCTTGTGTCTCATTTTCTAGATAGCCATTTGGGACATGGTTGTCCTTGTTGTACTTATTTTATATAAATTCACTAGGCTCCAAAATTACACTTGGAGCATAGTTTATAATTTATAGTACCTACACAGGAAAACTCTAATGCTCTGAATGTGGTCATATGGATTAGATTTTAATTCATTCAGTCACCTGCAAATTATCTGCCAATTTTTTTCAGAAACTAATGAAAGAAATTAAGGAGCTATGGAAAGTATGAATAAGGTTTCAACTCCTCTATTGCCCTTCTTTAAGAAAAGAGTGCCCATTTAGCAAATAACTTTTAGAGGCTAAGTACTACTGGAAAGGATCTTATACAGATGTACTGCATACTTTGTCATTGGAAAACACAATTCTCTTAATAACTTTTTCCTCTCTTTTTAAGCAAATCTTTTAAAATTTAAAAGCACATTCCATGGGCAGGAAAGAGTGAATATAGCTTATTGCTAATTGACTAGAAGACAGAGAGCTTACCTGAACTTTGACAGTCCAATTCACATCTTTCAACCCTAAAGAAAACAGTATTTCCCTCTTGTATTTGATGACACAGAACTTTCTTCTTCCAGTTTCTGCCTGTGAGACTGTGGAGATTGCAGTCTCCTCATTTAAGAGTTTATAAGCGTGACAGTGACTTGACAAAGTGCATGCAAGCTGCTGTCATACTTTGTCATTGTCATTCATTAGTTCCAACTCAGTGAATTATTTTACCAAAGTCATTTACAACATTAAACGATTTCACATAGTGGTCCCATTTGCCAATTACATCTTTTACTTCCCCTGCATTTGTTCCCCATCACTTCTTTATGTCAAATGACCCCTTGGTTTTAAGAGGAGTAATTGTTTTTTCAGTAACCGTGTTCAACACCGATCAATGAAAGGCTTCTGTCCTCCACTTTTGATTTCCTTTTGAAAAAAATGGGTTTGCTTTCCTGTAACATTTTCACAGTTTATTAGCATGACTGGACTAGGTTAAGTAGAGTGTTATGAATCTGGACAGTCTTACTACATTACTCCAATACACAAATGATACTTCTCATAGTTTTTACTGATATGCTAACAGTATATGGACAAAAACTGTAGTTAGACTAAAATTTGTGAGACTGCTCCTCTGATGAAAGGTTAAAATAAGTATTTAAACCCCCCAGTGTTTGATGGAAGAGAGCCATTCTCCATGTACTCTTGACAGTTCTTGAAGCTCTCAACTTCATTTGTCTTTTGGCATCTCCTAGCACCTTTTCTGGCAGAAAAAAAAAATATATCAACTGTGGACTTGTATATGCTGCTAGTGATAAAATAAGTTTGAGCACTCTAAGTCAAGACACAAGGGTTTGTTCTCTGACTTCTACAGATGAAAACTAAGTAGACTGTGTTTGTCAAATGAGTATGAGATAAATTTTTCTCATTTAAATTATTCGTTGTCTTTATACAATTAAGCTATTCTCCAACTGTATGACTAGAGAAGTCATTGTGACTCTTAACAGTTCCTTAGAATCATGGAATCATAGAATAGTTAGGGTTGGAAAAGACCTTAAGATAATTCAGTTCCAACCCCCCTGCCATAACCACTAAACCATGGCATGCAAGGCTTCATCCAATCTGGCCTTGAACACTGCCAGGGATGGAGCACTCACAACTTCCTTGGGCAACCCATTCCAGCACCTCACCACCCTCACAGGAAAGAATTTCTTCCTTATATCCAATTTAAACCTCTCCTGTTTAAGTTTGAACCCATTACTCCTTGTCCTGTCACTACAGTCACTAATGAAGAGTCCCTCCACAGCATCCCTATAGGCCCCCTTCAGATACTGAAAGGCTCCTATGAGGTCACCATGCAGCCTTCTCCAGGCTAAACAGTCCCAACTTTCCCAGCCTGTCTTCCAGTGAGAAAACAAAGCAGGAAAATCCCCATTTAGACCCCCACAGCACATTGAGCATGTTTCTGTCATCACTACACAAACAATACAGACCTAACAAAAGGCAATTTGTCTGTGTGGTTTCTCTTGTTTTCTAACTGTACATTTTTGTTGTTTGGTGATAAAATGCTGAAGTACTGACAGACAACCTGCTCATGTTTTTTGTAAATAGTGTGAAACATGCTAGCCATATGCCTGCCAGGGATTATAATGGCACTTGAAAAGCTGGAATAGTCTCCTCCAAACAAGTCAAAAATGAGTTACTGGAGAAAACAAAAAGCATACATTGAGGAACAGTCTAATCTACTGCTTACTCTTCATTTTTGTTATCCCCCTGCGAACAGTGTCCTTTTTACTTTAAATGGATTCACATCCTGTAATATATGTTGCAACATTCACAAGTATTATGGAAAACATATTTTTCAAGGCCGTTGTTCCAAAAATATGCTTTCTGGTACATTCGTAATATTCCTAATTGTAATTGCTGTGGAGGGTCTTATTCTGTAATTATTTATCAAGTGTAGTTCACTGAAGGAATTTGTTTTCTCTTCTTAGGCAAATGTGAAATCAAGAAAGAAAATCTTTAATTAGTATCTTCCATACAGGGTGGGGTAAAGCATCATGCTGGTGTATTTTAAATTCCATTTGAGAGCAAAGTTACTAGTGAATTCCAACAAAAATCTATAGTACAGTATGTATGTATGTATTTATTTATAATTTCTGTGACAAATCTCAAAACTGTTTTAGAGTGGTGAGGATTCATGTGAAAAGCTGGTAGACATCAAGATTTAATAGCCCAAGATAGTTAGCAACACATTTAACAATACTAGGAAAGCAGTTACAACTTTCTGTAGAATTTAACACTTTTCAGTCTCCTTTGTAAGGTATAGGCAGGGGACCTCTTTCCCTTTCTGCCATATCATCCATAATTGACATATCACAAGCCACACATCACATAGAATAAGTAAAAAATCTAAGCAGATATCTTTCAACCAACCAGGTCTAAAAAATAATAATAAATAAATCTATTATTCTATGACAACTTACAAGAAAAAAAGTTATTTTGTTTATAAGAAAACTTACTGAGGATGTATGTTTTGAAAATTCTGACTTTTCAAAACCAACATTTTTGTTTTCTGCTAAACTCAGAAATGTCCCAGAAAAGGCCTCACCATTATACTTTGTACCTATTTCCCCTGTAAGTTGGAACAAGGTAGCAAGTCAGAAACTTTGATTCACAATTTGGATTTCAAAAACAAGTAGCTGCTTACATGAGAATAGTTTTCCCTTATAGTAGGCTAGATATTATACCAATTAAAATAACAGGAAAAACTCCCACTCTTAAAAGGATTTTTTTTAAAGCTGTATTTTTGTAAGTTATTATTTTATTAATTATACTTAATTACTTATATTTGATTTATTTTAAAAGAAAAACATGGTATATTAATGTTTTAATATTTAGCCCCATTATAACTAACATGTACTTGAGTGCACACACAATATCCCAAAAGTATAAATATGATATCTGTTTTATCAGTCATTCCACAATACCTGCATTTCAGTAGCTATGAAGTATCATTATCAAAGCCATGTGAAAGAAGAGACATCACCTCCCTGACAAAATATGTATCTTTCCCCATCTCTCTTCTAATCTTCCTGTGTGCTTTTCCCTCTACCTTTCTCCCTGTTAAGCCCACCTTATTATCTGTAATACAAATGCATCACTCACTGCATGCCAGCTCCATGAATTAACCAATTTGGGGATGTTAATCAAAGACTGATTCAGAGCTCCTGGGAAGGAAGACATTTGCCTTGTCCAGGTGCTTAGCTAGTTCAGCTGAGCCCAGTCAAGTTAGAGGTTTTTACTCCCCAGGGAATAACAAGTGAATATCAATCTCCAGATGATGTAGACTACTAAATCCAGTAGCCCAACAGATGTAAACTGGTTTCCCAAGATCCAGCCATCAGTGAGGCTAAGCACTCACAGCAGGCATGGTCACACACACACACACAAACACACAGAGCAAGAGCAGACACAACTCTACTGTTTCAGCTCAGAAGGAAGAGGGTGGCATGAGGAATTCCTACATGAATGGATCTGAGGGAAATCTTAGGATATTGAATAATAAATTTTAGGGGAGGAGGGGGAATGAGAAACACAGTACTTTAGTGCCTTCTGACTCAACAGAGGAAGTATACCAAGAAGCACTTATAAGCAGCTTGCAAATGAGGGTGCAGGAGCTACCCTCAACTCTGTTCACTTCATGATTCAACAGAACAGAATATGCATCTTAACAATCTTCGATTGAAGATTTATGAATTTATGAACAATATTTTTTTTTCATCTCCTTGTATCATCTGTGGATCACCAATGGAAACAGAGGATTTTAATGAATTGCAGAGAAAAAAATGTTTTCACTGTCCTGGTGTAATAAAACAGACATAACTCTATATTTGCAATGCACCTATTAGGTTATATGAGAATGTATCTTCCTAACATTACACAAAGTTGATAGAACAAACTTCTCTTTTTATTGGTAAGGCTGTAAGATAAAAAGAAAGCACCATCTTTTATGCCATAAGGACTTACTTCCTGTTAGCATTTTTCAAACCGTTCATTACTGTTTATGATAGCACAATTTGCATAAAAACCTAAATGTACGTACACGCAATATAACACAAATAGTTCCTGGCCCGAAAGAACTGGGAGCCAGCTGATGACACAAATGAAAGTAACTGAAATATATGTGGAAATTAATTGTAAAATCAAAATGCATTAAAGAAGAATAATATTTGTATGACACACAGAGCTGGTTTTTTTTTATTTATGTATTTATTTTATAAATTATCAAAGTGTCAAACCACTTCACATAAGTGTCTGATTTCAGTGGATCTTTCACTGCCAGTTCTGGATGGCATTTGGGATTAGTTTTAGGAATTTATTTTTTTTTTTTCTTTTTTCCATCAAAGGGCCATATCCCAATTTAATGCAAACTGAAGGTGTTTTCAAACATCACTTTACTTCTACATCTCTGTTGTTTTTCCAGCCAGCTCAAGTAATAACTTCAAAAATTATAGTAAACTCTCTTGTAGTTTAGCCTAATTAATGTTTACTCATGAGAAACAACATTCTGCAGAGATGAGGACAGCAGTTTTTTCCTGTCTTTATCAGAGAAGCTTCAGTTTCTTTTGTTCACCCCTCCTAAAGATCTGGGGCACCCACTAGTGCCACCACATAATTTTCTTCAGGTCTTCTTTCAATCCCTTCATCCCCCAGTCTGCACTGACATTGGAGATTGCCCCAACCTGGTGCAGGACCTTGCAGTTGGCCTTGTTGAACTTCATGCAGTTCACATGGGCCCATGTCCTAAGCTTGTCTGGGTACCTTTGGATGACAACACATCCCTCAAAAGCATATCAGGTCACACCATGCAGCTTGGTGTCAACTATAAAATTTGTGAGGGTGCACTTGGTCCCACTGTCTATGTCACTGATTAAGATACTAAACAGTACTGGTCCCAGTAGGGACACTTGAGGGACATCACTCTTCATTGATCATCACTGCTTATATTTTCTCAACTATTATAATTTTAAAGAAATATTAAAACACAAACAGCTAAATTTTCCAAAAGAAAGCTAATTGTCTAGCATAATTAACTTATCCTCACATATATTTCCACATCTAGTGAACTTCTGTGTTAAGTAATTTTACAAGCAAATATCTCCTGGGCACAAATTCTATTATGGAATTAAATTCACCTTTGGAACTAAATATCATTTACTGATGAGGTACACTTATATAAAGGTGATAGCATATGTGGAAAGACTTGTCAGTAAATTTAGTGATATCGTAGTTACTCTCCTTCAGTTTGGAATATGTAAAATAATCCTGGCATGTTACATATTATGGCCATAAAATATGATCTACTGTAACCTTAGAAAGCAAGACACAGATAAAAAATTCAAAGGAGAATAAAAGAACCTTCAGATCACTCCAAGCTGTAACACAGTTGGCCAAACTATGGATAAAGAATACTGGATGTGGACTAACAGTAGAACTTGAGAGGTGAGTTTGTTATAGTGACATGTTCACAACATTAAAGGTTCTTTAAAGTAGTTTTAAGAAACTTCAACAGTTTCTGTGATTTAGAGCCTGAGAATTCTTAGAATCTTCTTGGGTTCAGGGAACAGATTGTGAGTTTGAAGGTTGCTTACTTTTTTAGGGATTTAAAATTGGTACCTTTTTATCTTTGAGTGATTTTCCGTACCTTTAAACAAACAAACAAAGAAACAAAAAATTATTTGACCAGATAAAATTATTTTTCTACATTGTCAGACAGTAAAATCAATAAACGTACAGAAAAAAAATATTACTAACAATATGACAGCTATTTTTAAGGATGTTAATGAAAGACTTTCTTCTGAATAAGCAATTTAATGAAATCCAATCTCTAGCAGTAAAGCAAATTTAAGTTTCATTTCCATCTCATATCACTCATTACTTCCTCGGTATGTTGTTGCAACTTTAAGAAGCCACACTATACCAGATTACCAGACTGATATAGGTTAAAAATAACTGCTTATCTAAAGCTTTCTTTTTAATCTGGACTGCTGCTTTTCTGTTTATTTGATTTGTTTGGGGTTTTGCTGTTGTGGTTTAGTTTGTATCTTTTTTTCCTTTTTTTCATATTTAACTAATGAGTTATGCTGAGAGAAGTAATGGAAGTACAAGGTAAAATTGAATACTTGACAGCAGCAGATAGAAGTGAAAAGATTTCAGAAACAGTCCAAAATGCTAAATCCAGTATCCTTTCAAAACACCAGCTTGCAAATTCTTTTTGATAATTACTGCAACGGGTTGCACATATCTATGCACACACACATATAAATAAAAAACAAACCACTGAGTGGTAACAAAAGATTATATCATTCATAGAATTAGCTTCATGATTCTCCAGAAGATTGTCTGTAAGTAAGCAAGTAAGCGCAGTGGAACTGGACTTGTAAGTATTCATCTATCAACTTCATTTTTTAATTTTCCATTATTTTAAAAGAAAACATGAATTTTTTAGGCTGCTCAGCTGGCGAATCAATGAAGTCAAAAATCCTGTTAGATATTTTTTGCTGGGAGGACTTCATTGAACTACCCACCTGTAAATGAAGAAACTTATTCCTGCTTACAGAAGGACTCTTGGGATAGGAACTCATGTTGCTGTCTCTGCTTTTTTTTTTTTTTTTATTTTTTTTTTTTGGT
>NDXB01018288.1:2360-29953 GCA_002631895.1 Agapornis roseicollis
AAAAAAAAAAAAAGCCAAAACCAAACAAAAAAACCCAAAAACCTAAGAGCAATTTGCAAGGTTAGAGTGTTCCTACATTTTTACAGTTCCTTCTTAAGCTATCTCCTACAGTTTACAGAGGACCCTATGTATGGGTCATTAAGAACTCCTAATACTCTCTAAAAGGCTAGCCATAGGACTGATTGCATGAATTCCTACATCAAGAAGATCTAAAGTAGCAAAAAGGTCTAAAGTGGCAAGATAGACAATAATTTCAGAGAAGCCACAAGGGTAAAGTAAAAAATGCTTAGAAGCTCCCCCTCTTTTTATAAGTAGCATTATTGTTTATCCACTATTAGGGCATGCTCAGCACTAAATAGCATATCCCTTCCCACCATCAAGAAATCAAATCAGAGCAAACCTCTTCATTCAGATCTATACAGTAGATAGTTTGTGAGATAAAACTATAAGCTCAAAAGTACTTCAAGACATAATTCGCAGAGTGGTTCAAGATCCTTCATACTCCAACCACAGAGTCAGTGCTGCTAAAATGTGTCCTGATAAGAGGGGGAAAGGGTACATGCTCAGATTTGATTTTTTAAGTGATACAAGCCTATATTTTGTTCCTTCTAAATGGCCAGGAGGGATATTTCTGAGGTACTTTTTCTTTTCCTCTGGACAAGAGGGATAAATGTAGCATACATTGCCAAATTGGTTGTGTTCTGTTGCTTTTATTAAAATAATTACATTATGTTTATATGCGGATAGGCCTAGGGAATTTTTTTTAATGTTTTATTATTAGTTCCAATTCAACACTCAAAATGAATAAGTAAATAAATCTAATTCTAATTAAGGAATTTGTTAGCTGGCTTTACAAGGTGCAGACTATTTTGGGGTAAGCCAGACTCAAATTTTACAGTCCTGATTAAATTACTCTCAACCGTGAGGAGATCATTTTCTTCATCACTGAGTCAGAGTTCTGGCATAACAGTTGGATTTCAAAAGCAACACTCAGAAATTGTCAGCCTGCATGGAATTCTTACAGATTTCAGCTTTTCTGTTTCACAAGTTTCAATTTAAAGACTATTACTGCCCCAATTACTCTGCTTTTCTTGTCTCACATAGAAATTTCATGAAGTTGAAAGTGAAAAGAGTAAGAGATTAAAATATTTATTTTTATTAAAAAAGAGAACAAAGCAACCTTTGTGCTTGTGTTTCCCGTTTTCCATAATTTTAAGGCAGCAGAACCTTTCATGGAGAAACCATTCATGTTACTGTTAGGTTACATACTTTGATAAAGCTATAAGTTAAATATCAAGTACAAATGAATTGTGTTTTAAATATTAACTAGAAATTACATATCTACTGTACAGTGGATGGCAGAAGGGCTCTGCATCTATCTGACTGTTCAAATTCATTCTGGCTGACTTAATTACACAGCTTTTTTTTCTTTTAATTTTTGCAACTGGATGGTAAATCTTCAAAAATTCTGCCTGTTTCATAAGCTTAAGGAACATTGCAATACATTAGTGGATTCAGAATTGCACAGTATTAGTGATACAGAAAACACATTGTGGCTGGTTAATGCCTTTTCCATTGGTGATAAGGCCGTTTCTGGAGCCCAGACAAGAGAATCAATTTCCTTGTCCTTTTCTGAATTCCTGCACTGAAAGAAAACAAGAAAATTCAAACTTCAAAAATCTTAAAATTTAAGGCTTTTTAATATATAAACATAGAATAACTAATATACCTATCTAGGTATTATATGTATATTAAACACATTTTCACATGAAAATAAACATATCTGTTTGCACCCATTTTTGTGGGAAAATCCATATCCCCTCCCTGTGTTGCTGAGCTAAAAGTGGCCAGGAAAAAACCTTTAAGCAGACACTGACTTGGGCATGTAGATATTTTTGCAGACTTGGGTAATCACCAAATTTTCACTATTGCTAGTGATACACTGACACTAATGAAACCATCACTGTTAAGCTGCTACAGTGACAGTAACTTAAAGTCTGTCTCCTTCTTTATCCTGATGAAAATTTCTACTTATAGCTGAAGGCATCACTGTTTTTATGATAACTGTCTTGATTTAAGAAGTAGAATACTAGCATAATCAAAACCTTAGCACAGTAAATTTAATTGGAAGGTTTGGATGCATAATGAGGAAGATATTTTTTTCTCAATTGGAAATGGTGACAAATGCTTATGGAATTCCAGAATGGAAAGTATTTTCAAAAATTATAGAAGGCATAAGGCAGTTCCTCTTTGTCTAAGCTTTTTTTGTACTTTTTTCCACAGAAAGTTTTATGAGAGTTAGACTCAGTAAATGACATGAGTGTCGGAATATTTTTGCACAGGCTGTAACTGTACATAAAATGTTGACA
The DNA here is from genome assembly GCA_002631895.1 of Agapornis roseicollis. Taxonomy (NCBI): domain Eukaryota; kingdom Metazoa; phylum Chordata; class Aves; order Psittaciformes; family Psittacidae; genus Agapornis; species Agapornis roseicollis. The sequence goes on from NDXB01018288.1 coordinate 4,730, forward strand.
TTTGGAAAAATATTGTTTCTTTTAATCAGATTTATATCAAAGAAACAGAGTTCTTCATTCTGAGTAACTATAATTTGATGGTTCCCTAACCAAATCCTCCTACACTCCCAGCTTTTGATGCAACTGGTTTTTGCTTTGATACAAGTTATTTGCTTATAGAATAAGCCCTGCACCAAGTTAATGACATGCACAATAAATGCATCATTAACTTATGCTGGATACTATTCTGTTGCCTTCACATCTATTGTTATCCTCCCACAGCACTTAAGCTAATTCTAATTGATGGTTTCCATCAGCAAATTAAAAACCAATATATTCCAGAATATAGTGATGAAAAACATACAGAATAAAACAATGCATTCTTAGAGAACACCACACTTTATTATCTTTATGGTGCAGAATGAAAGACAAATTAGTTAAAGAATGCTGTGCAAGTATTTTTATTGCTTTTATGATAATAAGAAGATAGTCCTTCTTTGTTCTGATTGGATGGTACAAATTCATTGTCCTGTTACAAATTATTGATTTGGTTGAAAATCAGCACTTGCATGATTTAATACTTGCAGGTGTTTCCTTCTGATAGTTTACATTTGCAATTTAAATTGCAGTCAGAAGGCTTAAATGACTAATCCTCTGCTTGTAGGCACGCTCCTCTACAGAAAATAAAAATCCAGTGTCAAACACCCTTTTTTTTTTGTTTGCTTTTTAATACATTATTGGTGAGAAATTTGTACTTGTCCCACTAAATGGAGACAGAAGCAAAAGTTTTAATAGGAGCAGCAGAAGTTTGCAGGGGGTGAGGGAGGTGGCGGGGTGGCAGTATTTATAAGCTAAGTTGCTTTAGCAAGTGTTTGACAGCAGTCCAAATCTAATTGCTTTGTTTGGTCTGCATACAGAAATAATTTCATGCTCTTACAGGAAGGACAGAGAAGGAGCTGCAGTTTGTTTTGGGCTAACCTGTGGTGCTGCAAGCTGGCAGGGGACAGACAAAGCCCAGGCACAGTGGTACTCATGCCAGTGCCAATATTTACACTTTTTGCACTTAAAAAACAGCCAAAGAGCTGAGGTAAGTGGGGATGACTCAAAACATACAGATAGTGATATGTGCACTAAGCTGTTTGCCTTCTCTATAGCTCAATTTTATCTCAAAACTATAACAGTAGTACTACTACTTCTGGACACCTATAAAGTTCTTCCTCCTGATCTGTCATGCCTTGCCAGTCATAACAGTCCTCTTGTTTCCATTCCACATCAAGGTTTATGAAAGTTCCCCATCCTCAGCCATGTGTGAGTACAAAATAAACAACTTAGCTTTATGAGTAACATAATACTTTGCTAGCATGCTTATAAGTAGTCCAGAAATAAGCACTGTAAACATGGTTTTCACACTGGAGGATAGTGTCTGACATTTTTGATTTAGTATCATTAGCCTTGTCTCTAACCAGACTAAATTGCCAGATGAACTTACACAATTCCAATGCACTAACTACACAAGTAAACAACCTTCAGTGAGAGCAACATAATTAATCACTTTTTAATGGAAAAAAAAAATACTATTTTAAGTGAAACATCTTTCCATTAATGTCTGTTGAGTTCTGCAGCTCTTGTACATTAAAATAATCTATTATTTCCTGAATGCCTAGTAATATAACAAAAATAACCCACCCCAAATCTCTTGGTTTAAGGTGATTATATTCCATTCAAATTATTTTCTTGTATTTAGACTTTAAAAATTAGCTGAAAATACAATTCAAGAGATGCAAATTCTCTCTACAAGATGCAAGTCTTCAGGTCTTGCATGAGGGATGATTTAAGGACACATGCAGTACAAAGTATATTAAGCCCAATTTTCAGTTTTAACCCAAAGCATTATTTAAAAATCTCCTCTTCAGTTACAGTGTGCCTTCAACAAATAATTCCTGCTTTCTTAACTCCTGTATCTGAAACGCTCCCTCCTGTTGTCCCAAAGAATTGGGGCAGGGAACACAGGAAAAGAACTGATGCTTCACTGCGCTTACACTTTTTGCCTTTAAGTCTTGCAACCCTATTTTAGACACAATTTATCCTGTGTTAGAATGCTGTCCGGAATACCTCTGAGAAGACATGTGAGATGTAGCATTGAACTTGAAGAAGCCAGCAAGTTCACAGTTACCAGATTCATTAGCATACAGCCTGTGAACCCAGTCTCTTGACCTTTTTCAAATACGAATTCAGTGCCATGTGGGTACAACCTGCTAAGTGACATTGCAATCAGACTCCATTGTGCCATTTGAGCAAGTATGACCCTAAGAGGTTCAGGCGAATGAAAAGGGAGTAAAAGCACAGTCGTAAAAGCAACCTGAGTCTCCACCAAATGAACAGAAGAGCTCTAGACTTACAGAACAACCAGCAGCCAGGCAAAAGGTTTGAGCAAACACCAGCAGGATGCCATTCAGAGGAAAAAATGCCATTTCTTAAAAAATAGATCACAGGTTCATAGGGGGTCTACAGCTACCAAGCCACCCTGCAAGCAGCCACAGGCATTGATTCTTCTGTCAAAGTGTATCAAAGGAAAGGAGCTGCAAAGGTGAAGAGCACTCTAAAGGCTGGCAGAGACAGGAGGTGGTCGTTTCAGGTTACTATTATTGAGAGGAAGTATTGTGCATGTGCCATTTATGTTTAGCACCCGATTAATATTTTAAAGACATTCTCAAGCAGTTCTTCTAATTTTATTATTTTTCACTTCTACTGTTTTAATGCTCTCTGAGAAACTTGAAAATCCAATGTCTTTCCCTATTAATTTCATCCTTTTCTAGTGACAGACTCATTTATCTAAGTTTCTTAGCAAGGTTCAAATTAAGGTCTTTTTCTTTCCCTCTCCCCTCCTTGTTTGGACAGTCTGGCTTGCTTCATATGCAGAAGATAAAATATTTGAAAGCAAACAGCACAGCACTGTACAAAGAACTCATCAGCTTCACCTCTTAACTTCTCAGGGCATGATAAAAACTGAAGGATCCATCCCACTATAACATACATCTGTAACAACAGCAATGAAACAACAGGGAAGGAAATAAAAGGATACAGGTCTTGGATAACTTGAGTCCAAGCATCCTAGCATTAAAATTTAGATTGCCAAATTAAAGCATCAGAACACACAAAGTCAGCTCGAGCAACCTAGGGCTCCCACTGCTGGATTAAGGTAGGAATGCCAAATCCAAAACTACGGTCCAGAAACCTCTAACTCAGCATCTGCCTAACCTGAAGGTACCTTGAGTGGGGGTATACGCCATGTTGGATTTCCCAGCTATGATCCTTTGCAAGTTATTACTACTGCTTCTTAATCTGACAGGTGCTTTCTGTGCCCAGAACTGCCCCACTTAAAAGATGCTGACACTTCTAAGGCAAACCAGTACACAAGGAATAAAATCCAATACAGCCCTTCACTGTACAGTTAAAACACACCAGTTGGAAATTTCTGTGAGGGTCTGAAAGTACCTAATATGGCACAAAAAAAAAAAAAAAAAAAAAAAAAAAAAAAAAAAAGGTGGTAATACTTCCCTAGCAGGCAATGAAAATGGCAATTTAAAGCAAACAGCAAACAGGCTCCGAATTGTATTCAGGAGGACTGACTGTCTGCTGACAACTGCAGAAGCCTTGCTAAGATAATTTTGCTGGCTAAATTAAATGTGTACAGTAAAGTGCTAATGTCAAGTGATACAAACAGTCCCCGTTTGTCCAAAAATGCAGAGAAATGGTGAAAATAGCATTCAGTAAGCTTTTATTTAATAACTCAGGTACTCTTCCCTGGGTTGTTTGTCTTGTAGCCACTGATTGTTGACTGTAAATTGCACAAATGCTGCTGTAAGCAGAGAGTAGATGCTAATACTGTTCCTTCTGCAGGAATGCTTAAACTATGTGATTCATGGTCTTACTTGGGCTATCTCCTTTCTTGTGACTATTGAATACTTTTCTACTTAGTGAATCAACTTCAAGAGCATAGTTAAGATTGCTGTTGAGACTGCAGCCCCACTCCGAATACTGTATGATTCACATCACTTTCCTGGGTCTAAAGAGAATACATATGAAGCAAAGCAGCAGCTCTACAGCTATCACTCCCGCCCAGCTCTGCTTTAGAAACAGACACGTGCTCACTTCTTAGAGAAGCTGCTTAGAAGTACCTGCCATTAGGAAATATTTCTTTAGAGTGGAGGTGGTGCAAATGGAGATGCCTGCTTACAGGTCTGAGAATGGAAAAGAGTAAGAGGGTGGAATTTCAGGCACACAATTTATTTGTCATTTTCTACTTATTACTTAAGCAGTTTGCTGTTCTTATTGTGTGATTTCAAATGACTTTTGAGCAATTTAGCTTGCCCACACACTATGCACAAGATCACAGATCAGTTACCCAAGGATCTGTTTGCAGTATGTACCTTGAAGATATTTATATTCTTTATCAGAACTACCCGCAGTGGAAGCAGTCACTGCAAACAATCATGTTGTCAAGAATATATGACTATAAGAGAAATAATACATGGATAAGTGTGAGAAACATGGTTTCGTAGAACAATTGAAGGTGAGAAATGGGGCTGTTAAGCATTGTTGAGTTTCTTTGAAGCAGGTATTTTCATCTGAAGAGGACATGGATTTGTTAATCCCAGGTGGTCAAGAGAACCAGTGGAATAATGTTATTCCATTTAATACAGCAGCAATATTATGCATTATCTAAGCCAGTATGTGACAAACTAACCAAACATTGAGAGACTGTCCAACAAAATGATTAAACTTGGAAGTTATTTAAGTTTACCACCCTCTCCCTCAGAGTACGATGTCTAAGTAAACTATAAAACTTTTAATTCCATAAATGCTTGGGAAAGCATGTGGCTTCCCATCATTAAGATAAAGATCATCTTTTTTTGATCTCACCTAGATCCTGGGAGCCAAGATTAGCTATCCCAGCATCATATGAATATATTTGCTTTACAATTTGACATACCTCAAGGACATGGCAGAATTATGGCTTATTCTCCAGTGCAGTGAGGAAAGAATCCATTACACTTGTATTTTGTTTAACTTTACTATTTTAATAGAACAAAATCTGTCTGCTTACCTTTATTTTATGACACAGGTAGGATATCGCAAATGCCATACATTCTTACCCTAGTAAAACTACTTCACTATCTTTTAAAAGCCAAACTCACAAATATAACAACTGTTCCCCATTGCTCTTTGTGCTATTTTAAAGAAGGTGTTTTTATTATCATCTAATATTCCTTTTCCTAATGCCTTCATCAGAGAAGGATTTGAAGATGTGCTGTCACTTAAATCTAAACCAATAGTAATAACTTTAAATATCACTTCTGTAATAGACTTTTGTCCTGAAAATTAACCTTTTAGAAATAAAACTCCTACAAAACCCTGCTATCACGTCTTCTGTTCCCCAAGATATTTCTGAGTAGTTAGCATTTCTCTGTGTTCCTTATCTATCACCTACTTTTAAAAGCCATTATAAATTTTTTAGTGTTTTTTAAAAAGTTGTCTATTTTTCTCATAACTTTTCCTTATGCAGTATATTATCTTTCTGTGCAGAAAATGTACCAGCTGCTGTTACATGGCAGAATCTGTGTGAACACTACTGTACAAGACTTTATTCTTTCCCTTTTATTTAAAAAACAAGAAACTGCTGCTGCAGAAATGTGTTAGTATTTGGGAATAAACCACCCTCCCAAAAAATGAAGATTAGATTGACAGTTTCATACAAATTTAAGCCAGCAGAATCCAATAGAAAGGTAAGGCGAGAGAAGCCAAAAGTGATTGTATTTCACAGCACACAAACTGAATTTCAGCCTATGGCCTTAGCTCCCTAGTGCTCTCTTTCTTTGCAGAAGGCTCATATTTTTCAAATGATGGTTATCCAATCTTTAATGGATTACTTCAAAAAAATCTGCTTAAAGTGACATTTTGTTCTATGTGAATAAATACCTAGGTTAGTTCCTATCAATTTTTTTTCCTTTCTTGAATAGAAATGAAAAGTCATTTTCCTAACCTCATTAACTCTCTTCTAGTAGTACAAGAAGGTACTGATGTCCCCTAGAAATATCCCATATTAAAGCACCATGTGAGGAAATTAATAGTAAAGGATAAGTGTTAGCAGGGAGGATACATCCAGACATCTGAGCACTGTCTCTAAGGTATCCAGTGTTTGTGCGACCTCTAGAGTCATATTCCATTAGCCAACATATTTATTTCATCCACCTTATTTGAAATCACAACTGAGTAGCAATGCTAGCAGAAATTAGCTTTATCATGAAACATGCAATAGCATGAGGATTTCTTTCTTCCTGTATCCAAATGGACACTTGAGGATTTTGAATTTTCAAAACAAAACAAAGCAAACAAAACCTCCATCAACTGTGTAACTAACAAAGACTAGTCTGATACAGCTCAATGCCTTGAGGGCCTTCTCAGAACACCACAACAAATCCTGACTCTTACAATAAACACACATAAAACCTCATAGACAGCAAGCTGCTGCCACACAGATGTATAATATGTCAGTGCTACCAGGCTTTTTTCCCTGGAGACAGTAGCTTTTTTCCTCTTTGCATTCCACTTACCAATTCAGAGTGGGGGCAGGGGGAAGTTAAGAATGTTGAAACTTCAACCCTTCTTTTCCATCTGATAGAAATTAGATGGCTAGCTTCAAAAGTTATTGGAGACAGAGATGCAGAAAGGTCTTAAAGCACCATTTCCTTAAGAAGCTCAGTAAAAAAAGTTTTGCAGATGTGATGAACATGTTTTGAAATATGACTACATGCACACTGAGAACTTAAAAAAGAGAGCTCAAGTCTTTTGAAACTGTTGTATATTTGATTTCTATATTTAGGCAAAAGAAGTCCTATTAAAAAGATTATAGAAATGGCAACACTGAATACAGAGTATCTTTATGAAATCTGACTACCCATTTTGCTTCACAAGGAGCTTTACTATGCTCAGATAGGAAAGAGTCCAAAGCACCTGTTTCTTATAGTGTCTAGGTATCAAGAAGGTGTTGCATAAATCTAGCTTATGCCTTCTTGCTCTAGAAAGAGCTTAAACTCCTTGTGCAGGTAGTGCTATGAATGTTACCCCTGCAGTACAGAAGTACAAAAAACAGACTGCAAAGGTTTTAAGATTCACTACACTTTCTTTTCTTCTTAACTAGTACCCTCTTTATAAAGATGCAGTTGTTCCAGTGGTCTTGTTTGCAGGCATGAGGTTAAAAAATAGCAGGATAGAAACACTTTGTGTGACTGGTAACCAACATGAATATCTCATTCTGCAAATTATACTCAGAGGAGCACTTGCAAAATTCTACAAGCTTAATGTGATTGTAAGAATATTTGATAAACTACATAAAAGACACACATTCATATAAGAAATCATTAGAAGGTCAATAGATAATTCACAGATAGAAAAACTGATTAAATCCCAAAGAAGTTATATACAATAGATGGCTTGACCTGCTCTATTCAGTACATGCATATTGCAGAAGTCAAGTATATTGGTTCTTTCCTGACACTTTATAGATATTTGTGTATATTATTCCAACTCTTCTGTAGATTAGAGTAAGAAAAAGATGTTAACAAGCTGTATCTGAAAAATCCAGCAATTGCCAGTGATTTGTAAGCCAAAATATGAAAATCCTTCACAGGTTCCATTAAAATTTACTTTAAATCTTTTCTTGGAATACCAAACTAATGGTATTCTATGTTTTTATTGTGAAAAAATGCCTTCATTGTTTCATAACAGTAGTTTACAGGTGCTCATTTTACTCTCTAGCCAAAAAATTATAATAGGGTTATTCAGAGCCCTGTTCCAGTAGAGTTAGTCCATGTGCAAATGCCTATTGATTTCAGTGGAACTGCTATCACGCTATCTGTAATGAAGTCTTATTTCTTTCTCATTTAAAATCCTTACTGTTGTGTTTGCCCATTTTGTTTTATTATTGGCGCAAATTGTTGTGATACTAGAGCTAACATATCCAGAGTAAATCTATGAAATGTGAGAGACTACAAATCAGAACACTAATGATAAAGATTGTCATTCACAAGGCATACCTTGTCAGGCATTATTTGCTGTTAATGGAGCCACATTGACTGTCACCAATCACCTGTGCCTTAGCATCATTTACATGATTTTGCTGAACACAGATGTGACACTGACCACCCTGTTTAATAACAGAGGATATATTTCCCCTTTTCCTACCTCCAGAAACANCTTGTCAGGCATTATTTGCTGTTAATGGAGCCACATTGACTGTCACCAATCACCTGTGCCTTAGCATCATTTACAGGAGGATCTGTTCCATGATTTTGCTGAACACAGATGTGACACTGACCACCCTGTTTAAAAACAGAGGATATATTTCCCCTTTTCCAGCCAGCAGAAACTTCACAAGACTGACACAACTACTCAAATGTGATGGGTGGTGTCTTAGCCACTTCCTCCGCCAGCTCTCACAGGACCTGTGCATGCATCTCACCAGGATCCATGGACTTGTGCAACTTCAGGTTCTTTAAATGGTCTCAAATCTGATCTTCTCCCACAGTGGGTGGTTCTTCATTATCCCAGTCCCTGCCCTTGTCTTCTGTGACTTGGCAGTGTGGCTAGAACACTTGCCAGTGAAAAATAAGGCAAAAAAGACATTGAGTACCTCATCCTTCTCCATGTCCAGATAACAAAGTCTCCCCTTTCCTTCCTCCCTTTCTTAAAGAAACCTAATCAGTAAATGGCTTTTTACTTAATATTTCTTAACTCTAATAGGACATATAGTCTTATTGTATCCATTGTTTCCACAGAAACCTCCTTGCAATGTAAGCTTAACTTAATAATTACAACTACTTAAAAGCAAAATTGACTACTTACAGGTACAAGTACTGATTATGTTAATATAAATTATAAACGCTTTTTCTTTAGTATGACCATGTATTTTTAAGTCTTTTAGACAATGACACTTCAAGCACATTTGGTTTTTTGTTTGAGGTTTTGTTGTTTTGGGTTTTTTTACTGAAAGCTTTTATTTTTTATTCATTACATAACGCTCTTTACCTACAGTGGCATACGAAACACCAGTAATAATTTGTTTCATCATTTGGATTGTTTGAGAACTTAATGCAGACCAAAATTTGATTTTCATGTTCTTTGGCCAGAAAGCTTTTCTCAAAGCTTTTATCCTTGGTTCATTTGTTGCTCACACCCAAATTAGGAGACTGATGTAAACATAGGCAGGCCCTGATCCAGTGAAAAGTACTTAAAGCTCCAGTATTTAAAGCTGGCTGTGGTATCACGTGTCTACTTGAGTACTTCAAACTAGGCAAGGGCTTATATGCTTTGCTGCATCTAAAGAAGTTTGGTTTTATATTCAAGGAATTATACCCAGCCATATGACTACTCAGACAATACCACATTAACAATCAGCCCAGTTCCCTGTATATGAAAACAGTTAACTGAAGAATCAGCCCTTTACATATCACCTGCAGGCTATTTACAATCAAATCTTTAGAAAATTTTTAACCCTTTATAGAGTAAAAATAAGAGCATTGCTAGTTAGTGTTCAACATATTAAGAATTAACCGTCATTGCTATATGCTAGACTCTGGGATGCTCTGTCAGTTCAAAAAGATACTTGAGGCTCTGTGAAGCCTTAGCAAATACAGCAGAGATGGGATTCAACTTGTCTCACTGTACACATAGATATATAAACCATCTATTTATTTCTTCTTTGTAGTTACTGGAGAAATAGGTGATTCCACAAAAATATTTGTATCATCAAAATACTCATATGTACCACATATCCCCTAAACCATGCTTATCCTTCTCTCTACTGACCACAGCAAGAGCCCCCTTGGGCACACTAGCTAAGACTATGACACTGCATATGACTTCCACTGCTGGGAGTCTCTCAATCCTCTAAAATTTTTCCTTCAAGAATGTTTTTTCCTTAAAGTAAGTTTAATTTTTTTTGTTCATCACTTCAAAGCACTTATGGACGATCCACTAAAATGTGTGGTGCATGAAGTGATAATTTACCATAGTTACTCTGTGAGCAGTAGGCCCTAAAAGGCAACATTATCTAAGATACAATCCACTAGCTTTGGTGGGCTATTGCATGCCCAGTGCCTTCACAAAGGAATCCTCTCAGCAGGTCACTGATCAGACTGTCTAGAAGCCTTCAGAGAAGATCCTGAAACACAGCCCCCGCTGCTCAGCAGGGTAAGGTGGCTGCTAACTACAACTGTTGCTCATTCACCAGTTAACCAAGGAATCAAAGACAGTCAAATTTCCTCAGTTGCCAAAAATTTACTGTCGTTATAGCTCAGGACAAAAAAGCTGTCAGGTATTTGCTCCTTCTTCAAGGTTTCCTAATATACTATCACTTACTAAACATTTCCCATAGAGAAGACGATAAACTGTAAAGGTCCAAATGAAGTTGAATTTGATATAGCTTTAACATTTTGCCTATCCTGCTGGTGGTGGAGGCCAGATGCAACTACGCTTTCATGTATTGCTCTTTACCTTACTCCAGTGGCTGGACCAAAATAAATATAGAGAAATCTACCCTTACAGAGGAAAAGGTACCATACTTTGAACTGGCTTTACAACAGAACACCTTACAGACAGGTAAAATGATCTGAATGGTAGCCAAGAAAGCACTATGAATAAGAAAGTAGGTGAGAGTGTGACCTTTGAGAAGATTCAGTTCTTTATATCATTTCCTGAATTTTGTGTTTTTCCTAGGGGGAAAAAAAAAAAAAACATGTAACTTGAAAAGCAGGATGTGTTTGGGAACGTAACAGAGCAAACTTGTTTTAAAAAAGCCAATGCATAAAAACCAGAGATTCACAAGACAAAAAAAACCCAAAATCGAAAAAACACAAAACCCCACATACTCTTGGCCAAGTATTAATAGAAAGAAAAACAGGTAAAAAAGAGTAACGATCCAAATAAATGAGCTCAAGAACCTGGGTACAGAGATGTGTGACGCAAATTCAGAAAGTGATTCTTCTAGGGAAGTATTTATTAGTCCAAAACTTTATGAGACCTCTTGAACATGCCAAAGCCTCTAGTGCTGAAGGAAAAAGCATAATCTATAGTCCAGATAAAATGATCAAACTATTACCACTAGTGCAAATGTTGGAACCCTACTGGCTCACTATCCAGTAGTCTTCTTAGCAGTTCTCCTTCAGAAGAGACTTCAAGTAACATTCCACTAAAAAAGGACAGAGCTGCATTGTGTACAAAGTAAGTACTCTAGATGCTAGGTAGGCATGAAAACACATTAGAGGTTTCTTAACTGCTTGCTAGGTGGATGGTAATTTGCCTGACAGTCACTTGTAGTGGAGTGATCACAGTTTTTGCACTTCATTTTCAGGCAGAAAGAGTTCACAAAGATGAGGTCACTCTGTGAGAAGTGAAATGTCAGACAAATCACCATCCAACTCACAAACTATGCCTCTAAAGAAGACTGGTGTGATTTGTGGCTTTGGAGTTTGTTTTTATTCTTCATGTTCCTGAAGAAAATCACTGTGGAACTCATTTGTTCCAGAGCCTGCACAGCCAGCATGAGGAACTCATAGAAGGCATGACTACCAAAAATGCTGCTCTCTTGATCACAGAATAGCACTTTCCAGAGGTCAAAGGAAAATAAGTCTGATAAGCTGATGCCAAGTCATACTTCACTGCAGAGATGGATGACTGAAAGAGACAAAGTCAAGCATCTGTTTGAAGCCTGGATCATCCAGTACATCCTGCACAGCCAATTTCTCAAATACAATACAGGAAGAGAAAAACCACGGTGCCTGCAAGCAGCTTAAGAGACTTGAAAGGAAATCTCGGGCTGTTTCTTTACAATAACTTAGCTGAAGGTTCAGTCATCAGTTTCTATGCATTTTGGCTTGTTTTTAAACACAAAAGTAATTTTTTTTATCATCTTCAAAATTAAAATTATTACCAATAAGGCTATTTAAAGCTGGGGGTTTTGATTTGGTTTGGTTTGGTTTGGTTTTTTTGGTTGTTTTGTTTATGGGGGGTTTTAATAGGCCATTATGCATCTTCTATTGCATACTATACATTCCTATAAAACTGGGCTAAAATACATACTTTTGTAACAATTTAGGTGATGCTGTGCCAGCTGTCCTACTTTTTAATTCCCTTTTACCTACAGGAATAAGGGCCAGGTTAGGAGCCTAAGTTCTGCACATATATCATTACAAAACTTAATATAGGTATGAAAATTCAACAGGAGACAGCATAGAAAGTTATCTGCAAAGAGCGAAATATAGATAAATATTCATCATCAGTTTTATCTCTTCTGTAGTTCACTGCATAATCCCAGTTTTCCTATGTCTTAAAAGAAAAACAGAGAAAGGGTTTCCAGAGTGGTTTGGGGTTTTGTTTTGCAGATTTCTGGACACCCTGCACTGCCTCATTTTGAAAATTGTAAGCTGTTTGTCCACCATCCCCACCTACATTAGAAGACACAAACTATTCCTGGGAAGGATCTTCTGTAGAAGTTACCAATGACAAAAAAATTGCTTGGAAATAAAAAGGCTGTGCATTGATTAAAATCCCACCTTTGCAGCTTTGGTTGGGCTCTAGCCAGGTCATTAGCAGTTAAAAATTAACACAGCATCTGACTTGAAAGCATACCACATGCAGAAAATGCAGGATTCAGTAGCTGCAGATCAGGGGCTTAGTGGCTGTCAGCAGTGTTCTTTTCATGTTCCCAAGTGCATTTATGGTAGGCATTTATGCAACTGAAAAAAAAAAAAAAAAAAAAATTTTTGTCCTTCCTAACATTTAGAAAAAATTATAGAATAAACCATCTACAGTGGGAAATATTTCTTACCTGAATCTGGTCTAATGCTGTCTGTTCAACAGAAAGAGAAAAAAAGGTTAGTTGTGCCTTTAAAGCTGGTTCTGACATTACCATCGACATACACTTAATTGAGTCACATGCAGCTGTACAGACAGACAAAGATCATTTGGTTACACACAGATTGTTCTGATTTGCCCCTATTGTACTTGAAGCGGATATTCTTGTAAAGGTCAGTATTTTATTGCATGATTATTAGGTGCATCGTTACCTCCTGTAAGTGATGTGGCCAGTGTTATCTGGTAGATTCTTTCTCGAATTGCCTGAATTTAATATTCTGTGGAGGGAGAAGCCTGCTTTAACGAATGGAGGATAGATGGCAGAAAGTGCATTCTAACATTAAAAATGCTTTCTTTAGGGGTCTAGGAAAACAGTGGCCAAGGATCAGTTTTCAATACATTCAGTATTGATGTGCTACTAACAAAGGTTTTTCCCACTTCTTTTATACTTTGGTACTTGCAGCTGTTTAGCACATTTCAATTCCAATAAAGTTATCCCATGTGGACTGAAGTAATTTAATCATTTTCAAGTGTGAGTTAAATAGTCATCTTTAAATACAGCCTTTTTATAAAGTAGATATTTTTGGTTCAATTCTACCCTGGCAAAATCAAGTAGAAGTCATCTCTTAAAATGGAATAAAAATTTGAACCCTTTGAATTGTTAAAATACACTCAAGTCCAAAATAAACCTTATGGAAATCCTAATAAGATAAATCTAAAATTAAATGAACATTTCAGCTCAGGAATATCATGAATGAAAAAGTGTTAAAGATGGATGCTTCCACAAAGTTCTGTTTGAAAGTTTAAAGAAAATGTTGAAAATTTGTCTCATAAAACTTCAGTCTTGATTACGCAGATTTTTCTTGTAAAAGATCTTAAAAATTGATGACTATAAAGTGATAAACTTAAAACTACAAATCTAACAGGAAGGACCCAAGACAAAGACAAAAAAAGCCTCATAAATGTGGCTTGAAGTTTCTTTGTAGTTCCTTGGCTGTCCAGTTATCAGCATAATAATTTAAAACAGAGGTCTGCACTGAGTTGTATCTTGATCTCTGCAGTCCAGAAAAGCAGATCTATCTTCGGTGGACTGGTGGAATCCAAAGGTCCTTAATGATAACAGAAACCTCTATGCAGAGGAAAATCTTGCTAAGGTGATAAAACCAGTTTTAAGCTCCTCTGTGAAGGAAAGTTACCGAAAAGGATTGAATGAAAATCATTGCCCTCTGTGCAAGGAGACACAAGGAAATCAAGATCTCACTTTACTAGTAAATACAGGAGAACTTAGCAAAGGAGTTGTTCTTTTCCTTCTGGCATTATTCTTTTTTCTTCATTAAATCACCTAATTTTTTTAGGTGTCAATCAAGAGATCAATCCCCAAGCACACTTTTAACATTTGCAGAAAGTGATTCAGCTTATTAGGGTTCTGTATGTGTATCTTTTAGGTCCTGGTGTTTTGCTTTAAGAGTTAGTGCACTCTAACAGCAATTACTGTATACAATTAGATACTGTGCATGCTGCATAAAATTATTTGTTACCTTGAAATAGGTGAACTGCAAGAAAATCTCAGATCATAGAAGAAATTCCACTTCATTGTTAGGTATGGAAAAAGCAGAAGTGGTTTTTGCACTAGATGCACTCTGGTTTTAAGCTCTCTGTAAGACAGTGTAAAGTAATTAGAGAGAAAACAAACACCATTGCCTAACCTAAAGCAATCTTACTCAGAATTTTTGAATTGAATTTCCATCCAATCTAACAAACTGGTATCCTCAACATAATTTATGAACATTTCATTTTGAAATATTTATTGCAACTTTTAAAGGTGGATTAGTAAAGATCACTTCAGCTCTCCACATTACTTCTGTAATGTTCACGCTTTAATTGAGTTTATCCATCAATGTCATATGTTGTTTGGAGAATGAATGCAGAGCTAGGATTGTTAGCACCGTGTATGGAAAGGACTTCATTTTAATTAACAATAGTATCTCTGTAGAGAAGTTAAAGGCTATATTAATTCTTTTCTAATAAATTGGATTCAGGCTTTTTGTTTGGACAGAGAGTGGTGAATGATGTTCAGACTTACTTCTTAGAGTTGCAGGACATAAACAGTGATAGGCTGAAGAATGATAGTAAGTTCAAACCATTAAACAAAACAACAACAACAAAAAAATTACCTCCACTAATTAAAAATGTACCAGTGGTGCTGCACTATGTACTTGTCCATGAAATACTACTGCTTCCTTGCTTATGTGTTGGTTTCACCTGTCCAGATATATACGGTTTCAAAACCAATATTGAAATACAGGTACGGACTTTCACCTCGAATGCATGAGACATTCTTTGTTGGTTTTGCCTAGGCAGTCAATTCACTTAAAGCCTGAGTTAAGATAATTACTCCCATGAGGGCTGCATTCAAAGGATACCAAGGCACACTGAACGTGTGTTGATATTGCCCAGTGAGTCTCATTCAGCTTCATGGGTTTCCATACATTTCAATTTGTTTTGCATTTTCTGTACTCCACTCAGTGTATTTAAAATAAAAGCCAAATAAATTTGTTTTTTTTTAAAAAAAAAACATTATGGTTAATGCATGAAGCATAGAGTGAGCTTGGACCATGACACAGGGAGAAGATAATGCTCACTTAAATTCTCCCTAAATAATGTTAAACACCAGCACTGGCAGAAATGTTTTCCATTATTTGATTTAGGTACAGAATGCAACATTAAACAGGATAATGAAATGCATCTTCTGTTTTTTATAGTAACTTCTAACTTAATGTGTCAGAAGTAGTAACAGCACATGACAGAAGCAGCAGGAACAGTGGTTGTTCTCATTTTAATCCAGAAATCTTATGTTTTAATGTCAAACAACAAGGAGTGAGAACCTTGCAGAAAGATAAACAAACCACGCTATTTCTGAAGCATAAATACACTAATCAGTGAATGAGAGCTGAGAAAAGAGCAAGAGCCACTGATAAATGCTTCAGGAAAAGCTGATAGGAGATTCTAAAGTATTGATTCTATCTTTTATCTTCCTAGGCTATGTAAGCAAGAAAATAAACAGCAGGACAACATCAAAAATAAAACTATTCAATAGGGAGGACAAAGATCAAAGTAGTCTTGAATGTATTTTATCATTTTTTCTGCTGTTAAGTACTCTTAAGTGGAAGTATAATACTAATGCATGAAAGCAAAACAAGAGTCATGCATTTTGTACTAGAAGACCATAATGTCTAATTAGGGCATGTAACAATATACTAGCTTAAGTTTAAAGACAAAATGAAAGTCGTATTATTACGTGCAGAGGTTGAATCTAATAATCAGTAATTCTACAGTGTTTTAGAGTACTTCAGGTTGAATCTCTGGAGTTTAGCTTTGTTGTGTCTGTTTCCTTGTTGAAATAAAAAGAATAGGCCATAAGCTGTCACCATCAATGAACAGGGATGATTAGGTACCTCTTAGTAAAGATGATAACATTTCACCTAGCATAGGAACATTACCCAAATTGAGTAGTCACATGAGTAATTCTAAAATCTGGCTAAGGTGCTGCTGGATTCATGTTAGCTGTAGTGAAATAACAAACACCACCTAAGAATTATCTCCCTGTGGCAAAGTAAAGCCAGTTTAGTACCCAGAAAAATAAAATAAAATAAAATAAATAAATAAAATAAAATAAAATAAAATAAAATAAAATAAAATAAAATAAAATAAAATAAAATTAAGCTCTATACTGCATTTAACTGCCATCAGGTTTAAAAATGGGAAGAATAAACACGATTTTATGTACTTTTACGTAATCTTCCACAGACTCATTTTTCTATCAAGGATGGCATATTGATAAATTATGAGTCTATTAATTTATATGAAACCAAGGAACATTTAATATCTCAAGAAGCATTTGATAGAATATTCTTGATGTCCTATACATACAAAATTAATAATAGGAGAGAAATTCCTATGAAGAAATTGCAAACATCCCTTTCTGTCAGAGTTTTTCCCTTTCAGTTATCTGCCCACATCTTCCCATCTTTTAAAGATTTTTCATAGAGCAATTGTTCTGAAAAGTAACAGAGGCATAAGAGCATTTGAAATATTTACTGATTTAAAGAAATGTTCTGATTGAGGAAAGAAGAAAAGATTAAGTTTAGTAATGCGCCTTTAGGGAAAATTTTCAGGTAATGTAAACTGTCAAATGTCATTAAAGACTCTGTGATAAATTTCAGCCAGAAACCTTTCCTGTTCACAACGCTGCAGATTAACCATTTTCAACTTCTAAAAATGTGCAGCCCATCAAATTTTCCAATTTTTTTAAAAAAAATTTTCACACACATAGGGTGTTGTGAACATATATTAACTTCTCTTCTGCTTTTCCTCATTTGCAATATCCTTGGAAACAGTACACAGATTCCCACCACAGAGAAAAGCTTATTGCAGTTCACAAAAAAAATAAAGGTGATCACTATGATCTTTGTGATTTTGATTTTTGTGATCAGTGATCACCAAGAAAAGTCCAGTGTCTGAATACAAATAATCTCTGGTAACCCAACTTTAGGTACTGTTTGGAAAGCTTTTATTTCAGTTCACTCCTCATGACTCCAGACTGCAGATGCGTTTAAATTTTGTTATTAATTCATAATTTTCACACAAAATCCAGTTAGAAAAATCATTAGCTTCCACAAGATTGAAATAATAATTATTATTTTTCCTAATTAAAATCTGAGTGAGGATAAAACACAAGAACAGGCTGCCCAGAGAAGTTGTGGAATCTCCATCCTTGTGGGTATTCAAAACCCTGTTGCATGCAGCCAAAATAACCTGCTCTCACTGGATCTGCTTTGAGCTGGAGACTACACTAGCTGACCTGTGGAAGTCCCTTCCCACTCACATGATTCTGTGACTGCTGGAGGTGACATTATAGAGGTGTGCTGGACAATCCTAGACATGCTGTGCACATTACAATCTAGTAATTTCTAGTGGTTGTCAAGTTTCCATGGTTTTATCCATTATAATATTTGTGTGGTCTCATTGCTATACTTTTATAAGTTCACTCAACCCAAATTCCATCCAGAGTAACAGCCATGTTAACTGCACTTCTGGGCTAGATTTGTTTTGAGCAACTCCTCTGTGTATCATTGTCCTGCACTAAAAATTCAGTGACAGTGTAGGTCACAGACACCATACCAGCAATAAGTAGATAATCACCCACTTACTAGAAATAGTGGTAATTCTAACAGACTCAGTGTAGCTGCTCAGAAAGTAAAGAAGGCTGAGAGCTGAAGGATCTGGCTTCATTCTTTACAGTTCTGTTCAAATTCTTGTTACCAAAGAAGAACTTAGAATAGCTCAAAGAAACTAACAGAAAATAGTCTTAGAAACAGAGAATTAAGTTAATGTGATGCCAATGAAGACTCTAAATCCAGTACTTTTAACCCCAAAACAGCACAAATTTAATGTACATACTGTATCACTATTCTGCAATAGTATACACACACCAGTATCATCTTATTTACAGTTCAGATACTCCTAAGTCATGTCAGCAACAAGTCAGCACCTGCATGACTTTGAATATTAATTTAATATTGTTGTTTGGTTGGTTTTGTTGGTGGGTTTTTGTTCGTTTTAGTGCAGTTGTACAGTAATGAGGTGGGTCATTCTGCCCCTAAAGAAGCAGTCTGGCTTAAGGTTGACTTTGTGTTGTGCACTCATAGGCAGCTATTATTGCCAGTTATTTTTATTTCTTCTTTCACTACATGTAGCTTAGATCATGTAAGACATACAAATTATTAAATTCACCTTTATTTAATGTTTAATTATTTGCTTTCTGGAATGCAATGCCATGTTCTTTATAAATTACCTCAATTATTTGTTCCTTCATGTACTTGCACAAGTTCTGCACTTGATCAGTGACAGTCATATACCTTATTGTTTACTATTCCATCAATCTTAGTTTCACATGTAAATATTATCAGGATTATTTCAATTTTTCTTTTTCCATTTTTCTTTTAAAAAAAAAGAACAATATGGGCCTGTTTCCAAGACAAATCCAAATAAAATTTTTCCTCTGAATATAGAGCTGATTGATAATGAAGTAGTGACATGCACCAATTCTCATCCTGCTAACAGAAACAATAATTACAGCATAGATATTGCATAATTATGGTTATTCAGTTGGGGTGCCCTCTGTTCATGGGTGCATGACTAAAGCCCACTGTGTCTACACAACACATGGGTATGAGTCTCAGCGTTTCTCTACTATCAGCAATTAGTACAGTGTGAAATCCTATGGCCTCTATCTGTAGTAGCTAGTCTACCTGAGAAAAATAACAGCTATCAACTTGCTGAATTAGATCAAGCAGTGCTATATAATTCAAAGTCCCACGTGGAGACCAGTGTGGTTCCATGAGAGAGAATTTTTATTTTACTGTTTACTGAAAAAAGTAGGAAATTTCATAGGAAATGATTATGTTAAAGGTTAAGACTGAAGAACAAAGTGCACCAAAAGGTAGGAAATAAAATAGAGGTGTACTGGGAAACACAGATCAGATCCTTTAGGCACAAACATTACAATTTGAGTTCTGCCTTGCATGACATACACATGCACTGTGTTACTTTCTCTTTCCTTCACTACTCTGTCTGCTTCCCAGCCAAAATAAGCCACTCTTTTTCATTAGAAAAAGGCCAAGTGCTATGAAAAATTCAGTTTTGTCCTTTGGAAAAGTGTTAGTATCAAAACAGGTGGACCTCCTCTCCAGTGAGAGGATACCCAATACCTACCAATATCTGACGTTTCAGATAGAGTATAAGAATAAAGCAAGCATGTAGTGAAAAAAATTCCCCGGAGTTCAGTGATTTGAGGTTCAAGGGTTTAGAAAATTGATGCACTGAGTATTCAAATCAACAGGAATCAAACTCTGAATTCAGGAATCGCTATATAAATACTAAGACTGATGGTAAACTGGACCAAACATGATACTCTAAATTAGTAAAAACATTCTACTTTAAATTTTGTTCCACACTAAAAGTGGATAAGGAAAGGGCAATGATGAGGAAACTCTGAAGATTGCTGTGAAGATAAATTCCTTAGGGTTTGTGAAGCAGTTCAATACTACAGCTAAAGTATATAACAAAGGAGCACACAGGAGGAAATAAACAATTTTGTACTCTGCAGGGTCTAGAATGGCAAAGGAAATAAGGCTTAGGGGCATGTACCATATGATCCAGTACAGGCAGATGTTCAACAATTAATCCCATGGTGACCACAGTATATCTGTCTGTAAGTGCATATATAAACTATATATATACACACAGAGTGTAAAAGGTAGGGGTCCTGTGGGAGAAAAAACCCTCTGTGTAAGCTGGCAGTTAAAACCTTTCCAACTGTACATTCATTGAGGAGCCAAATAAAATTTCCATAGATTTCCCACATTCTGACATTTGACAACATGATATTCTGATTTTGTTACTGTGTTTCTCTGAGGTGCAAAATACATATCTCTAAATTTACACAAAGTTCTCTGATTAAATTACTTTTCAACACCCTTTGATGCACAGGTAGCACTTTCCCTCTGGTTATGTTGTTTTTAAAGGCATACATGAAGTGTATACGCAAACTATTTTGATACATTATTTTAAATAACAGCAATAATTAAATTTTATTTCAGCATTTTAAGGATTTGGTAGTTTTTGTTTGTTTTGGGGTTTTTTGTTGCTTTTTTTTTTTTTCTCTCTGGGTACTCAAGTTGACTTTATTAACATCTTCTATTCAGGTACTAAGAATTTTTAATTGGCTTTTGAACTATTGTGGTTGAAGCCCAGCCACGCAGCTCCTGCTCTCACTCCTCTCGTTCCTCACCCCCTCATCCCGTCCCAGAGGGATGGGGAGGTGAATCAAAAGAATATAACTCCCACGGGTTGAGATAAGAACAGTCCAGTAACAAACCACTGTTGCTGCCACCAATAATAATAATGATAAGAAAAATAACAAGGGAAGAGAATACAACCATTCACCACCTGCAGACCGATACCCAACCCAACCAAACGGTGATCTAGCCCTTCTGGGTAACTGCCCAACCAAACGGTGATCTAGCCCTTCTGGGTAACTGCCCCCAGTTGATATACTGTGCATGACATTCTGTGGTATGGAATACCTCTTTGGCTAGTTTGAGTCAGGTGTCCTGTATCTGCTTTCTCCCGGCTTCCCCTCCTCCCTGGCAGAGCATGATGCTCACAAAGTCCTTGGTCAGAGTAAAACATGACTTCGCAACAACTAAAAACATTGGTGTTATCAGCACTGTTCCTAGGCTGAAAGTTAAAACCACAGCACTGCATCAGCTACTAAGAAGGAGAAAAATGACTGCTACCGCTGAACCCAGAACATTAATGTATCCAGTTAAATAATATGACAAGGTAAAACTAAGCATTTTTTTTTCCTACAGTTGAATTTTAAAACAATGCACAACCAATAAGCATAATTCTGCCTTATGTCTACCACAGAACAACAATGAAGTTTACTCTGAAACCTCGGATACTCGATTTCTGAAAGCTGAAGTGTGAGAATACATAAATGACCCCTGGTTCCCACAAAAAGAGGGCTATGTAGAAGATATTTTCCTCCTTCTCCTAGGGGTCATATGGACATATAGCTTAATGATTCAACAACAATTTTAAGGTGTAATGAACCCTCCAGACTACTTGATGTAGCCTGCCCCAGCTATGGGACTTGCTATGTGCAAGATCAGTTTATAGGAAGCTGCCTTGTAGCCCAAGTTAAGTAACAGTGCATGCCGTACGAGTCACTAAATCCCAACAGAAGACCTGCACAAGCCCCAAGTGATGTGAAAAGACCTTCCTTGGATTTTGCTACAAAGATGAATTTCACTTCAAGAGGAATCATTGCTGAAAGCATTGACAAGCAGAAAGATAGTTCTTAAAACAATTTTATCTAAAGGATATTGAATACTAAAGTTATTTATAGATCTTTTGAACTTTCTGTCTTCCAATGTATGTTTATGTATACACTTCCCTTTTCTTAAATCATAGCAGAGTTTTTTACAGGTTTTATTTGACAAATTTACCTCCTCTGAATTCTTGCTTCTCCCCTCAGGAACTACAATAAAAACTCATAACAGCAT
Source organism: Agapornis roseicollis (assembly GCA_002631895.1). Lineage (NCBI taxonomy): Eukaryota > Metazoa > Chordata > Aves > Psittaciformes > Psittacidae > Agapornis > Agapornis roseicollis. Next base: position 26,752 of record NDXB01018288.1, read on the forward strand.
ATTGCAAACTTTTAAAACTATTATTTAGATTCTTTGTCAGAAAAGTCTGGGTTATAAGAAACCAAATCATTAGGAAGCCTTTGGGTGCATTCTGATCCTAGACTTGTTCCTGTGGAAGCCCAAGTTTCACTCCCAAGGAATTCAATAAGCCACAAACATCTGAGTGTACAAGGCAGCAGCATCTACCCAACCAGTATCAATACAGAAAATAAAAAGGAAAGTAGTCTTCAGTACACAAAGCAACTTAAGATGCACTGTCTGTGTCTGGCTCTTCTTCTGATACACATTCTGCTTCCAACATTCCATAAATGTTTGCTTTTACTTCAGTTCTGTGGACAGGTGAAAACTTAGGTTGTTACTAAAATGTCACTAAGCAGTGTTTCAAAGGATATGCCTTTGAAAGCTATTTCTAAAGGTACAATTGATTCACCTGACCTTTCCATGTTACTGGGAATACAGATAATCTACTGGCTAAAGCAGAAGCTACTGCATGTGTCACACCATACTTCTACTTTCTTCAATCTTCCACTGCATGTATGTTTAAAAGTATCAAAATGCCAGTACCAGAAAAATAAATGCACCCAAAAACTTCAACTATAACGAAACCTATGACATTTTTCATTTGCTGTCACCTGAAGAGCACAGGTAAAAGTTAAACTGAAGCTCTTCAGTAAGCTACTTGTAAAGGGCCAAGGAAGACCCTACAAAATAAGTACATATGCAGATGCACTCCTAGCAGATGTCTATGCCAAAGAACACAGATTCACAAGTAACACCTAACCCAACATTAAAGGAACTAGCTCAGGCTTCCAAGTCTCAGTAGCATAAAGTTCTCAGAGGCATATTTATCCTGTTGGAACATAGTTAATCCTGACTGTGCACTCCAAATAAAGCAAATGGTACCCCTTGTCAGGCAAAATAGTGTTCACTATCCAAGGGGCATTACAGCCTTTCCCTCAATTATGCATTGCCAGAACTGTGTTTTGACCAAGACATCATCTCTACATTGTTCACCCTCTTTGATGTCAAAACTAACCCTGATTACTGTACACAGAAAGCAGCACAGTTATTAAGAAATAAAAACGAGTCCCTTCTAACAATAAAATGTTGCTGTTTGATCTAGTCATCAGTGCTTAAGAACATGCACATTTCAAAAACATTACCACTGAAAAATTATCAATCCACCAACACTCTTCTATATATGGCTGTGGGAATGCTCTCTTTGCTTATGAGGAGGCATATTCTGTGTAAATGAATTGCTTCTTCATGAGCTGTCAAAAGTATAAAGCATACAAAGCAATTAAAAACCATCCAATAATTAATAGCTTGTTATCTGATAAGCCTGACCTTCATTAGGAACAACTCATGAAAGCATTACAGTGTGTGTAGAGTAATTTAAATTGTGACTTTTTTGAGAACAATAGAGGTTTGTCATATTTATAACAGCTAGGTAACAAAAAAGTTTTCACCCTATAATGTCCCTTAGATTACTTAAATGCATATAAATTTTGCAGTAACAAATTCAAGCTTGGAGACTTGGAAATTCTGTCTGGTGAAAAAGCTTAATAGCTTTAGTAGATGGAGAATGATTACATGTCAAAGCAGGAATGGAGACGTTGACAACTTTAACCCACCTTCATATTATCAGAGTTTTTAAGCTGGTCCTGAGCCAGTTGAAGCTTCTGCTTTATTTTATAATGTGTTACCCTCTATTGCCAAGAATAACTGGAAAGAAGCAGGCAAACCAATAACATGGTAGATGGCAAGAGGATGGGTAGATCAGCCTCTTATGAGATAACTATCTAATAGAATAGGTATTCTCAAGTGAGAATTCTGCTTTCTATCCTACATTGAAGAAATATAAAAAATTCAGGGTCAAGTGTGAAATCAAGCGCCAACTGTTGCATTGGCACGAGAAAATCAGAATAGGGTTCATCAGATTTTCCCACAGCTTATTAACTGAAGCACAAAGTTATTTTAGTGAAAGAATTTAGGAGTCTGAGCCTGCTCTCAGAAAACTCAGCATCAATATTATTGCTTTCCTATATTGGGCAAACAATCCAAATTTTAGATATTATTTTCCTCCATTTATCCACCTCCAAAATGGTGTTCGCCAAGGTCTTCCATATGGTCTTCCATGCATATTTTGGTGACTTGCAGAACTTTTTCTCCATGGTCTTAAGTTTTTCAACTTCAAAAACCTGTACAGATACTTGCCTAGCACAAGCGTACATCAGTTCTGAAAACATACAACATTGGGATACACATAGGAATATTAATCTTTGCCATGTGCTATTCACTGGCTAGGGCTGAGCACAGAAGCAGTGTACTGATTTCACTAGGCCATTATCAGATATTTAACACTTGTTGGTAGTCTGCTTCACATGAAGATGCAAAATGTGGCACAGCAGAACAAATGCATGGGTCTCAGGCTGTTATGTGAACAGCTTCAGAAGGCAAGCACTTGAAAAGTTCTCTGAGAGACATGACAATCTTCTCCGAGAACTGACATACCAACCTGAAAAATATGTCAGGGCACTATTCCCTGTGTATATGGTACGATCAGTCAGGTTTTAAAAGCAAGTGTAAGAAAGTTTTCAACGTTAAGGAAAACCAGACTGCTACCTAAAACTGTCCACAGCTTCTGTGGACTTCCCAGAACTCAGTCCAAGGGGTCACCATAAAACCAGCTGGGGCACCCTAGCTTCATTCAGATGCTAACCCAGGGTGATAGCCTACCTTATACAGGCCACAGTTAATTCTATGCTGAAGCCAACACTTTATAAGGCATGCTATCTTTCTTCATTGTTTTTCTTAAATCTGAAATAAAAGCTGCAGAACATACACACTTTTCAGCATGAAAACCAATAATCAGACGAAATTATGTTTGTTCCTGGGCAAACAGCACAGTCACAGCCTCCTATTTGTAAGGCAATACAGATGATCCATTCAAGAGAGCACTACAGGTTTCATGGATTCTCAGTGGGCCCTACAACATTGATATCCAAGCACAGGTGGCTCCAGGATATCGGATCTTATTAATTGTTATGCTGTTGTTCATTGAAAAGTTTTTTAAAGTATTTCAAAGGGCCTCTTGTATTTAGTAAATTAAAATGGTTTGCACCCTCTGAGACTAGAACAAATAGATTCATGTTACTAAGGAAACCTGTCTGTGCAAGTGCCTAAATAAGAAAAGAGCAAC